>HE670659.1:0-12511 GCA_000313835.2 Heliconius melpomene melpomene | reverse complement strand
CAAAGTGTTTGCCTTCACTAGAGTATATTTTGAGATGTCGATGGTGGCAGGTTTGATTTTTACTCAGAGGAATTGTTATAGTTAAATTACTTTAGGTCTGGGTTAACACAGGGCGGTGTTACGTTCCGCAACTCTACATTGTCTTAAAATTGAGTGAAATCAAGAATATAGTGTTCTAGCATTATGTTATCTCTGCTTCAAACATTTGTAAGAACTATAATCCTTCTAATTAAACATTTATAATATTAGTAGAATTCTGTTGGTCTGTTGGTATAGAAATTGTGGACTGCTAGGAAAGGGCAGATTTGATCCCCACTTGAAGCAGACGATTAGTTCAACGAGCACAGCTACTTTCATATTTGTCATAGACCTCACCACTCTTAATGGATATATCCTCTACATTTAAAAGATATAATTGTATGTATAATTATATTATAACTAATCGTCTCTCGCAACTTTTTAGCTGTGGATTTTAAGATGTAAAATGTGTAAGAATTCCGTTTTTGACTGTTCCTGTAGAATTTTCGCTTCATTTAAAATTTAAAAGAACTCTATTATAATAAGTAATATGATATTTATTCGAAACAAAAACAAAAAAAGATTTGCTTATATATTTTAAGGGTTAGACACATAAAAATCTATACACATATTTCTGGTCATTCCCATCAACTCTTTATTTTACGCATGACGTTCTTTACGGTGATAAATCAGTAGGGTCTGCAAACAGTAAAACTGTCACCGATGTATCTGCTTAATGTGCTGCTGAGAGATATATGATATACTTTGAATATATTAAAATCAAAACAAGATTAAAATATGAAGGAAAAAAATAATGTTTTTATACTTATTTTTTCTTTATAGCAGCAGCAAAAGGAGTTTAGTTAAGGCATTCCGTTCTCTACTTTCTGCCAAATTCTCGAGGTTTTGCGTGTTGAGTGTTGGAACTCCACGTTTTGCCTCGTTACCAGAGCAAAAAAAAGAAAATAAATTATTAAATATTTCGTTCCCCCGAGGGAGAATCGACGGCTTCAAAATCTATTCTTATCTATCTGTTAAACAATTTCCAGTAAGTACCAAGTACTGTCAAGTATCGATTTCTAGAGCCAGTGTTGCGGTGTAAAGTGGAACGTAGAGCGGATAAGCCTTTTTAATTTTTACATTTCACAATATAAAATCCTTTAAGTTAATAGTGAAATAACGTTAGTAATTATACATATATCTTTTAATAATTAACTTTTAGAATAACTTACAATAAACTTGAAACAGATTCATAAAGTATTTAACTTATATTTAACTTATGCCATTAATTGATTTTTTATTGACTTTATCGTCTTCTTTATTGAGTAGACATAACATAAATATGTTTTGTTTGCATACTTACGATAAAAATCTTAAAATAAATCTTTAATTTTTCTATACATTTTGCATCTACTCGTGTTTCCAGAGCGGAAAAATTAAAATAATTCAACTACCTTAGCGGAGATCGAACATACTACCACCGTTCTTCTAGACAAATGCTCACCTACTACGCCATTCTAATTCATTTACGTCAAATATAACAGTTATCAAATAAACTAACTACTTACTTATAGTAAAAAATATAGCAAAGAATACACTCCTTATATACCACAAGTCAAAGTTACCCCACAAAAACAAAAATAGGGGTTGGAATTGCAGAATTAAATAAAAAACGTGCTAACTCGACGCCGGACAGTGGTTTGACGTGGTCTGTTCTTCAGCAGTTGGCTCTAATGGAATGATTATGATATTGTTGGAAACACACTGGGGACGAATAGATATGGAGTTGTCAATCTATATTTGTTTTATCTAATAATAGGTGGCGTGCGTGTTTGTTATTTTGGATATTTTTCTAAGGGTTTTTGTAATTTGGGGGATTTTTTTCCTATTCTACCTTTTTATAGATATTTCTGAGAGGCCAGGCCAATATTACAAATTATCATATAGATAATTGAAGTCGGTGAAATTGGTGTCAAGTAGTAGCTTGTAAATATATATAAGAAATTTTTTTTTGTTTACCAACATACTAAAGGCTACAGGCTTTGTCTTCTTTTAGTATGTTAAGTAAGGCGTAATAGATAAAAAAACAGCCTCAAGATATTTCGGAATCGAAGCCACGATCGTCTATTTATAATCACATGCTGGTCCGCTATGCCAGTATCTTTCTGCTTAAATAACATTTTCTTTAAATTCGCACTGTATCTCACACTTAACGGTGTAAGCAAAGGGAACCTGGGAACCTAGTGCCAAAACACTCTGTACCTAATTTTTGTATTGGTCATTTTAGTAGCAGAACTCAACGCCGCGACTGCCCACATAACAAAATATGAGCAAAAATATATATACAAACTTCAACAGCCATACTGAGTTATAAGCTAACTACTTTTATTATACTCCCATAATAAATCTAACACAATAAATCAATATTAGAGACCGGCTAAAAGCACCCTTCTGTTTGTACAAATGCAATTCATTCGACTTATGCATGATGCATGAACTGGACTGGACTGGGCTCAATGAGGACGTTTTTATGTTCCTTTTGAGCGAAAGTCAAACTAAAAGTTATATTTAAAATTTAAATTTACAATTTTTCTATGTAATTTTCTGGATTAATGCAGACAGTATAAAGAAAATGATTTTCATATTATACATTGTTTACAAAGTAATGAAACAGATAGGATTCGTCGTCTATAAATATTTTTCTCTGGTGGACATCGAACCTATGACTTTCAATATTACTTTTAACCGCTGGGCTAATACAAATAAAAATTGTGACAAATCTATAAGGATTTCAACGTAGCTCCATAAGAACGTACAACTAGGAAGGAAAGGAATTCCATAAGTTGCCAGTTCAAATCCAGCTACATTTAAATTTAGTAGCTATAAAACGTTTCTTAACACTACGCAGTGACTTAACACTACATGCGGTATATCATATACAGCGTGAACCTATTTACCTAATAATAATTTAAATTATTAATTAATTTATTCAGGAAACATAAAATAAAAACAATAGTAATCAAATGAATTAAACATTACATTTATTTATAGTAAAATCGCCATTTCGTAAAAGCAATACAATTAAACTATAACTAATCTAAGATTGACAGTCTTGTCGCTACCTTTTATTGGAAGAATGCTTTGATCTTGCCGTCTACGAGTATATTACAATTGCATGCGGGGTTGCGATATTTGTTTATATGAGGCCGTGATAGCGCAGCGGAAGAGATTGTCCGTGTGACTAAGCGCGATGGTTCTCGGTTCGAATCCTACTTGGGCAGTTTATTATGTACAAAAATATATAATTAAATTATATTGACTTTTTTCGCTTTGGTTAATGGCATTGTTGAGTTACGCCATTTAACACGCTATGTCTTAATACTAGGGTATCTCTGTTTGCCACGCTTATGCTATATGAGGGATTAAGCGTGAAGGCGTGAACGTGAAAAAAGAACTAACAATTTATGCAAAAAACAAAGATTTTCCACATCACTTACTAGTGATGTTCAACTTATCGAATATATTATTTGAGCGGATATTGAATTTTCCCGCTCCTCCCGGAAGTCGTGGCTTACATCTGATTGGTCGCCGACATGGCGCCGGCCTTTTTAACTTGTTTATCACATTGTGACCAAATAAACTATTTTACTGACTTGTGGCCTTATTTGTTTTATTTGTATTTGGTCACTTTGGAAAGATAGAAAGAAAAAAATAGAAATTATATGTTATATATTCTATGGGACGAGGTCGTCATGGCACAGCCGCACAGCGTCTCATCGCAAGCACGGCGGTTGTGAGTTCGATACCACTCGATGAAATGAATTATTTCCACTCGAGTGAAGTCTCTCAGGTCAGGGCGCGGCGTTAAGTTCCGCCATTAAGCACGCAATGTCTCCAAAATTGACCGTGCGTGGGGAATGAAGTATCTTAGCACTAGGTTCCCTCTGGAGGACTCCCTAGGAGGAACTATATACGTTATACAGCGTGAAGCTAAAAAAAATTACAACAGACATTCAATAATACAAATACACCCACATAAAAATACACAAATATAAACACAATATAAACGCGTGTATGTATGTATTGTAACCCAACCCCTACTTTTCCCCCTACTTTTCTAAGCTACATATGGCGATTAACGATACCAGCAGCAGTACTAATATTACTCAGTTATCGTCCGCAATAAAATTAGCTGGGATACATGATGTTGCTTTTAATGCTGTTATAATTCTTGTTGCAAAGCTTTTTGTAATTATCATTGTGAATTAAGTATATCATTTGTCATATATATAATAAGTATGGTACAATGTCTTTAAGGATTTTAGTTTAGGATTTAGGGGAACAAATTATTCTTACTTCCTCGCTTTGGTAGTAAGACAATTATATAGAATAGAAAATGATTCTCGTCACACAACGCCACGGGGATTTCTTTTGCCTATTTTGCTATATATGCGGGATACAAAATGTAGCTAAGTTCCCCTAATTTCCAGCTTTTATACATTTACTAAAAATAATAGATTTTTTAGCTTTACGCTATTGAATGGCAAACCTCAACGCCTGGCTTCGCTTCAGATATGAAAATAAGAAATATATAGCTCCGGCAAGCTGGAATCAAATCCACCCATCTTGACATAAAGAACTATGCAATGAATTGTAGTATGTAATGTAGTGGAATTTTCCACAAAAAAACTTCTAGCATAGCAGGATTCGAACTTTAGTAACTTATATTAAGTAACGTAGTTGTTTTATAGCATCACGCTACAGAGAAAACTAAAAAGCCTAGTGTTAAGACTCTCCGTTCCGCAATAACACTTCCATGAGACATTACGTGTTGAGGTTTGCCTTGGTACGCGAGTGGGAATCAAACCCATGATCGCCGTGTTTGCTGTGCCACGACGACTTTAAGTAGTTATCTATACAAGAATTTGTTTAGTAGAAAATATGTCATACACAACCAACATAGTAAAACTTATAAAATACTATACAACATATAAAATACTTATAATGAGGCAAATCATAACAGGTTAAAAAAATATTGTCACAATCTCAAATATATCACCGAGTAAGCAACGAGCAAGCAAAAAATATTTTTCTCGACAAATAACATTGATTTATAAGCTTTTTCGTGGCAAAAATAACGTTCCTTTTAATGGTGTATGTATCGGCGTTGCGGAAATTCCTGCAATAAAGAGTGGGTTTTATATCTTAGAATGGATTTTTGAGGCGTTAAGGGTATTGTAGGGGTATACAGTTGTTGAATATAATGCATGGACCCAATTAAGTGCTAAAATTTTAGTTAATAATAATAACAAAACCGACCGGAGTGTCTCAACACTAAATTCCTTCTATCTAACCTGCTTTAAAGGCAAAGAAATAAATTTTACAGCCAAATAAATAAATCGAAGCCACACAGATAAAACGAAATTTAGAAAAGATATATACTAACATGGTTGACACCGGCGACCCTGGTCTTGTTCAATTTAGATAAGTTGGTGCCCATCCGTAGCCATTAATAATGGACCTTCTGAACAACTTCTTTTCGTCGTTACACATAAAGTTCAATGGAATTACACAATTTTAAGTACAAATAATTGGCACAGTTTAGTACACATTTGTTCCGACAGTTTCACTATCACAGAACGATGAATTTTGAACACAGTAAGTCACTTGTCGAAGCTGAAATGGAAATTATTATCAAAATTGATTTATCCATTATTAATATATGAAATAAAATGAATATAAGTAATAAAATAGATAATAAAAATAAATCTTCTAAAAACTTTTTAGGTGAACGGAAGTGTATTGTGTAATTTAGTTAAGCAGATTTGTTTATTTTGGTCTCGGTATGGGCAAAGCAGACGATCTTTCGTTCGGGCCCACCGCCTACTTGCGTGTGGGAGGACTTGTAGGTGAATCAATGCATTTATATCAATAACCGCTTTTACTTTACTAATCAGCTGGTTTGGACGACCCATTTAGTGTTTTAAGATTCCGTGGGCAGATGGCAAAAATAGATAGAGATTTGACATATCTCTCTGTCTGTATATATGTCAGAGTTTAACTCAACTTAGACGTTGTTTTTAATGAAAAATAACGACAATGACAGCTAAAATCTTGAAAAATCATGCAAAATCTAAAAGGATTTTCGCTACCACATAATTTCACATTAAACATAACACGAATTATGTTCTAATTAACATAGCTATCTACGTAATCTATAGGGGAGTGTGTAAAACCGGTGAGTCACGGTGCAGCTCGGTTGTTTAGAATTCACTATTTGCTGTTTGTATACTTGTTAAGTACAAGGCTATTCTTAACCGCTACTAAAGGCGTTAAGAGACCTATTTTAATACATTTTTGTTGATTTTTGTAAGGACCAGCTCTCGAGATTGATTATTAACTTAATTTAAGTGATAATAAGAAAAATATTATTTCATTTGAACCTGTAATATTACCAGCTTTTCTACTTAACTATTCC
This sequence comes from Heliconius melpomene melpomene, assembly GCA_000313835.2. Classification (NCBI taxonomy): domain Eukaryota; kingdom Metazoa; phylum Arthropoda; class Insecta; order Lepidoptera; family Nymphalidae; genus Heliconius; species Heliconius melpomene. The sequence continues at coordinate 6,015 of HE670659.1, read as the reverse complement.
GTTTGCCAAGTAACTTAAATATTCAAGAAGAAATTGCACGTATTGTGAATTTTATTTATGATGCGGTGCAATGGATCGATAGATAGTTTAAAATGCGTCAAACGAAGGGGTTCTGACCCCCCAAACGTACTGATTGGCAAGTAGATTAGGCATGTTTTGTATATATGGAAACAAAATCTATTATTAAATCTGTATTTTACCTAGAAAATTTAAATGTTTTTGTTTCTGATATTTCAGTAGTTAAACAAAATAAGTTACGTTATTTAAAATATCTATAAGCTTCATGTAAATTTCCTCTAATGCCTAAACAGTCTGTAATAAAATCTGTTTCAATTACGACCACGCATTAGCCCAACGGCTACGTTCAATCTGTTTTAGGATATTTAATTAAATCAACTAGCAAACTATCCTCACATATCTATATAAAATCGTATAACTATACATGCGAAACATTAACAATACAAAACGAAAAAAAAAATGGAAAAATAACAAATAAAAAAAACAACAAAAACTAAAAATACAGTAAAAAAAATCACCTTAAAAAACTGATACAAAATAATTTTTACTCCTTATAGTTCCTTGTTGTTGAAAACACTTGAAATTTTTTGTAAAAACGCACTTAGTTTTTTCTTAAAGTTCAGACAGTGTCAATTTCAAATAAGCATACCAAATTTCACTAGCAATTACAGTTTTTTAGTACTCTTTCGTATTGTTTATATACGTTTCACAATCACAATCTAACCAGCGCCTTTCCACGTCTGCTCCGCACGGCGGCCGACCTCGCACTGGCGTCCTGGTCCACCCTTAGTTGGTTCCAGGGCGAACTTATTTGGCCTCCTAAGAGGGGTAAATTATTAGGGTTTTGCGATAACATAATAGAACTGTGCACTAAATAATCGAAAGGATAACGCTTTTTACTGATCGTTAAAATATTGAATTTGTCCTTGTGTGTTGGTATTTGTGGGAGTTTTTAGGATATCTTTTATCTTTTAATCTTTTGATAGGATTTATCGTTTTGTAGTAAAAGATAGATATATTTTTCTAGCTTCACGTTTTTTTCCGGAATAGTGTAAGGTAGAGGGAGGCAGAGGGATCCTGGAAATCTAGTGTTAAGACATTATGTGTTGATTGGCGGAACTATTGTGCCTCGTTACCAGAGCAAGGAAATGAAAATATTAAATACTTAATTTCTTCGAGTGAGAATCGAACCCACAACCTTTCACGTTTACAGTTGCACGTTTGTGCCCCTTTATCACTACTGACAAATTGAATATAATTTTAGCTGCCTCTATTTTTTTTCAATGAAAATTCATTGTAAGTAATAAAAAATATTTATTTGCCAAGTATTAAACGTACACAATGGCTCATTGGAGTTCCTCAGTTATTTATATATAGGGTAAAAATACCATAATTATATTGTACAATATGGTAAATATGAATATGTTTTTTTTAAATATTCTGACTTACAAAATCATTAATGGAAATCGAACCTGCTATAACTCCAACATAGACTAATGATCTACAAATGTACCGCACTGCGCCATAACGAGTCAATACCACAAGGTCCATTTTTTACCTTGACGCTGTGTCCGATATGTCAGGGTAGGCAGAGGAAACTACTGACGAGGCACTCCGTCCGTGTCCCCCACGCACCACCCAATTTTCTCACTCACATTGAATGTAGAGTGCGGAACTTAACGCCGAGCTTTGCCTTGTTACCACATTCAGGAAATGTAAATAATTAATTGCTCCTAGGGAATCGAACTCCCAACCGTCACGTTTACATTTGTCTCTAAGCCATATATAACAAGTATATTATTACAAAACATAATTACGTTACAAATAAATGTATGAATGAACTTAATTACACCGAAGCAGCTGTAGACAAAATGCACTGGACGAGAATAGATATACATACGATAAAACAAAAAAATACCAATTTCAATAATATTCCTTATTTATGGTAGCGAATAAAGTCGATTTTCTCTTAAATCTAATTTAGAATTGAAGTTTTTATGTGGTACGTTGTACACAGAGCGTGGGACCACCGCGTAGTGCTTACACTTAGCGAGATTTATTCCATATGTCCAAATATTTATAGTATTTTAGGTGTAATTTTTATATAGAATAAGGATTAAAATAGCGTGTAATAATATGGCTGTATATTTTTCTTTAGTGGACTAATATAATAATTATTCTTAAGATAGTATAGTTAGGCATGTGTAGGTAATTTTTCATAATTAAATAGATAAAATATAAAGAGTTTAAGTTTTTGAATTTTTTTTTCAGTTCTCCTATTTGACATTGACTAGAAAATAAAGCAATCAGAATCATTTCTCTAAGTAGGAATCGAACCCACAATTATCTTATTAACATTGACATAAGACAGTTGTAAATATTTTTTTTTTGTTTTTGGGTAAAACTTATCTTTAAAAAATCGGTCAAGTACGACTAGCCCACTAAAAAGTCCCTACGAATGTCAGGATTGTAGGTCAAAGGGAAGACTAACTTATAAAAGTTCACAAACACAAGTTTGGGAGCGTGTACATTTTTTTAACCTAAAAGTTAATTGTACAGTTAATTATAACTATACTTTATATGTGTCTAACATCCAACCCATTTTAGATTTGCTCCCCAAGCACTGATTACGCCCGCAGTTGATCTAACCCGGATGTCAGATAAGGCTATCACCCGCAGCCTTATGATTAACGAAAACATCAATGTGAAAAAGATTTATTTTAAACTAGCGGACCCGCGCGGCTTCGCCCGCTTGAATTGTACGAATATTTATGAAATAATTTTCAGTTTTCAGTTTTTAATGTAATTATTAACGACATCACATTAGAAATTTCAAAAATAACAGTATTTCTCTACTATATAATAGATGTTAAAATACACATTAATCTTTCTGTTGAATCACTCTATCGATTAGAAAAACCGCATCAAAATCTGTTGTGTAGTTTTAAAGACTGTTTTATACTATCTTGAAATGAGTGTATTTTTTGTACTGATTTTGCTTGAGAGTAATATAAATGTTTTGTTCTGTAGTAATTTAGAAATCACAGAAAATTATCTAATTTCTATAGAGAATGACTCTTAATATAAGAATGGCAAAAGAAATTATAAAGCAAGAGCGAGTGATAAGAGAAGGTTGGCATTCAAGAAGAAAGTACATGAGGACGTCTCAGAGGTTGATGACAGTGGGCGAAGCGAAAGAGGTGAACGAGACAGTACTTGGCTCTCCGTTGTCTATGGTTACCTTGCTAGAATAAACGTATTATAAAGCAGTAGAGAGGTTGAGGATTAAGTTAATAGTAGAGGCCACCGTGGCAGCATTACAGCGTCTGACTATAAACACGACGATTCTAGGTTCGATTCCCACTTGAGAAATGAATTATTATCATTTCATCGCTCTGTTTATAAGAGGAAATACGGAAGAAATACCCTATTTTAAATTGTATTACCTGTATTAAGCTATATAAATCCTTAGCTTGGCAATCAATATTTATCTTAATCTTAACTTAAACTAACTTCCACGTGAACAAAGCAAACATGCACGTGAATGTAGTCGACGACTACAGTATAATGGATAGCGTAAACGGAAGTAAATTACTTTTTTTTAACTGTCTCCTGTACACAGCCGGGTACCAACAGGGAACCTGAGAACGTTCCCCATTAAGACGTTGCATATTAAGTGGTGGAACTCGACACCACGTTTTGCCTCTCTACCAGAGCGAAGAAATCCAAATATTAAATATTTAATTTCCTCCCTTTTTTCAAAGGAATCGAACCCACAATCGTTGCGTTTGCACGTAATAGCTTTATAGAATTAATGATAATTAAATAATAAATAATACATATATGATTGTTATCATAAATAATGTTTGTAATTGACATTTGACACTTGTCATTGATTTGGCGTTTAAAATATCCGTATATGATTTGGTAGTTAAGTAATGGATTACTATAGAATTATGATTATATTTAATAGATATATAAAGTGAATGGTAATTAAATAATAAATAATACATATATGATAGTTACAATAAATAATATATTATAATTGATAATGAACACTTGTCTAGGATTTGTAGTTTGATACATCTGCCTATGATTTGCTGGCTGGTGATATAAAACAATGGAATTACGATAATATTTGACTTATAGGATTATTGAAAATGTATTATATATCCTCGGCGATCTATATTATAAAGTTAGAGTTAGAAGATGTATCATTATTATAATGTTAAGTGAATCAACTATTATTGTAATTGCAAATGTGGTAAGTATAGTACAGGTAAGTTCTATGTAATTATACTGGGCTGGAGCAGTGAAAGGCGAGTGTTAGTACTGTAAAGGGATCCCTTAAGCCTACAGATGTGGTCACAAGTCCACGGCACTGCTCCAAGCTTCAGATCATTTAAAAGGTAGTATAACATTACTTATAGCTATCAACCGCTTCTGATGTTTATTCGATACGACAATCCTCCAATTATTCTAATTTATCTCTATTTATTATATCTACTATCATGATTCTAACACACGCATGTATCTGTACTCCACAGCGGCTTCAAGCATCCATAAATATATCCACGTATAATGTAAATATAGCATCAGAATTGGACTTTTAACGAATATCGGGTTACAGTTCGGTGTTAGGCCTGTTCAGCTGATTGTATCGTATTCTGAAAACAAAATATCTACATCCTATTCGGCCGAATTCCAAATACTTAAATAATAGGTTATAATAAGATAATTGATATAAAATTTGTTGATTTTTTTATTTTTTTAGCATCTAGCACCTAAAAGTCAGATAACCAGAGGAAGCCTGGTGTTAACACACTATGAACCCTACTCTTCTCCCCACTTTCGAGATGTAGTGTACATCATATTTCCAGAGCGAGCATAGAAAATAATTCGATTCCCTATCGATTCCCGGGAATTAAACCCGCAACCACCATGTTTACAATAGATGCAGACGCATATTCTGTCACGACAGCCTTTGACGGCGGATACATAGTTCTAGAATTTATCCAATTTCATATATTTAATAATGTTTTTTTTTCTTCAATAATATCCATACCTATATTATAAATTCGAAAGTAACTCTGTCTGTCTGTCTGTATTTTACGCAATCAGCGCCAAACGGCTAATTTAATTGTGGTAAAATACTCATATAGAGATACTAGAGGGTCTCGGGATGAACATAGGATACTTTTTTTTCTCATATTTGTAATATTTTCGATATATACCAATATATTAAAATACTTATTAATTTGACATACAATTTATTCCGCCATGTTTATAACAGCCGCCGTTGCTAAGCAACGATTTGCAAAGTTTGTTGTTAGAAAACGTCACCCAAAATGAGCTTGCTTAACGCATTTCTCTATTGAAAACTGAAAATAATTTCATAAATATATTTAATAAATATTCGTATAGTTTAAGCGGGCGTAGCCGCGTTCGGGTCCACCAGTATTCTATATAATTATGGGTGTCCTGTAAAATCAGATCCAAAAATTACACTTTAATAATAAAATTTCTGCCACATATACATTAACTAACAGTTTTGTATGAAATAAACGTTACTTACTATTAACTTAAACAACTCAAAACTCAATTAGGAACCCACCATTACCTCTATCTATATTATTAAACTGGTTGCACCAAATAACAAAAAATTCTGAAGCATTTAGACAAAAATCAGTTGTTTTTTCGTCAGCAAGGCAGTCAGGTTGATGGATCGGCGGGTTTACTGTTCCCAGTAATGAGGCCAGTAATCGGGCCGGGTTTTATCTTGCATGCTTGACGGATGCTGGATATAGCTAAATTGACTATATACGCCCTCAGAGGTTGATGGCCTAAGGGAGCATCTCGAGATAATACAAATGATGTACTACAGTAACAAGTTATTATGAAAACTGTGGTTTTTTGTTTATTTATTTTGTAAAACTAAAGAAAAAATAAAAGTTCGTTGTTGCGCAGAAGGACATCGTAAGAGAAATGCTGATGGGT
>HE670658.1:33345-49214 GCA_000313835.2 Heliconius melpomene melpomene | reverse complement strand
CCTATTCAGTATTATTTACAAAGGTAAGGCTGTAGGACGGTAAGCGTATCAAATTATAGTGTGGGGGTTCGCATCCATTGTTAGACGTTTTTTTTTGTAATAGATTATTAAATTAATAAAAAAAATTATAGTTGTTTAGCTTTTTGGCTGAGTAAGAGATGTTTATTCTAATAGATTCCCTATTAAAGTTTGCAAAATACATAAAAATTGTTAAAAAATAAAATTTGTTCAAGATAGTTAATTTAAAATTATCCGATATTTCAATTTTTATTCCGTAACAATATATTATCTGGACTGTTTACAAATTTAAATGAAATACATTTGAAAAGGTTTACCAAAAATTAAAAAAACAATCAATTAATACATCTCATGGGAAACGAACTTGTACATATGTATATGCATTAATGAATCTTTTGGTTAACTTTAGCTACTTTACATTGGCAAAAAATCTATCAGGCATTTTAAAATACAACATATTTTTCTAATAATTTATTAAAATAATAAATTATTTTTTTAAAATAATAAATTAATTAAAATAATAAGAAAACCATTTCTTTCAAATGAACGATATCAAAATATCGTAACAGAGCAATGGACACACGTCAAGAAAGCCAAACCGCGGTTGATATGGAAAGCGTTCGCCGTCAGTCCGTCCGTGGCATGCGATATACTAACACAATACCATTCTTATTTCCTTCTTCTATCTACGTACAAATTAAAGTTAATTGGTTATTACTAAATAAACTACCTATATAACTAAGTGTAGTGCGTGTGCTGTATTCATGAAAATAATTATTGTTTATATTTGTTTGGTTAAAAGTGAGTATTAAGTTCGATTTTAATTATAATATCTGTTATATATATTTTTTATTTATATGTAAATATATGATATGTTTACAAATTTAATTAATTTGTATAAAAGAGTTTGGGCTTTTTTATTTGAAGTAGAAGATACTTTATTTTATTATTATGTTCGAAATATATCCATGTTTTTTTATTATCCACAAGGGATTCATTGTCCAATAGATTTTTTGTATCCCACTTTTATACCTGAGCTCTCTCTCTATCTTTTTTTTATCTCTATCTGTACCTGCACACTGTTATTTTTTATATACAATACATAAATAAATATTAAAATATACTATTATGCGTTATATAAAAATCTTTATTTATTATAATTATTTAATTTAAATTATATTTACAAAAAATAAGTAGTTCAAACTTGATTTTAAGGGAATACTCCCTTATATTATATAAATTGTTTTTCTTAATATTATATAAATATTTTATTGACTAAATTACGATATTACGAATAGGGTCAATCATGGCCCTGGGGTACAATCGTGTGACATGTTGTAGGATTGATTCTCCCTCGAGGAAATGTCATATTAAATATTTTCATCGCTCTGGTCTCGAGGCAAAGGCGGGGCCTGGAGTTCCGCCTCTCAACGCACAATGCCTCCAGAATTCTGCTGAAAGTGGGTACAGAAGTGTCAACACTGAATTCCCAGGTGCAGGTTCCCCATGTGCGAAGCGTGTGAAGTTTATTTATGAAATTGAGATATGCATTTATAAATGCGAAATGTAGAAACTTGATAAAATATATAATATTCTGTTTTATGACGATTTATATGTTTAAATAATTCATGATATAAAAAGTCAGCAGCGTGCCAGTTTAATCTGTAAAGCCTTTCCAATATTTATATAATTTAAAAAGTTATATATTTTTTAAAAAAATCGTCAAGGACATTAAGTAATCACCCATACGGCCGTATTGGATTTGTCTGTATAAATATAATAACAATCGTGTAATATTTATGTCAATATTGTCTCTACATATATGCATATAAATAAAATTGAAGTGCCTATCTGTAATTTCATAATTATCGAACGAAGAACACATATACGGACAAGTGCATATATATACGATAGTAAAGTACAAACAGCCTTTTTTTCTGTTTGTTTGTCTAAACATTTGTCCGGTCTAATCTCCAGTAAATTAATCTTTATGGGAGTAACAATGAAAGTTAGATGGGATTGTAGAGATATGGGCTTACTTCTTATCCCGGAATATCCTCGCGATCGGGACTTACGCAGGAAAAGTGTCGCTTGTGGTGCACCTTGTGGTACCTATCATCTACTTAGAAAGATATTAACTAAGAATTTTTTTAATACACTATTTTTTGGAAACAAAATCAAATTAAATCCTAAAAGGTTTAATTTAAGTAATTATTAAATAATTTATTTATTTAAATAATACTAATAATCCAAGCGGGCGAAGCCACGCGGGGCCACTAGTTGTAAAATAAACGCAATGAAAAATTATTTGCTAATTAAATGTTTTAGTTCAACTTTAAAGATGTCGAAATAGGGCTATACCTTTTACATATTTAACCGGTTCTCAGTACTAAAGTAGCGGAATAGGCACTCCTTTCTTATTTATGAAAGTAAATTTAGCCCTCTATGTGTAGGTACATTACAAGGTTATTACAGTTATTTTAAAATATTTTATATATATTTTTTGTATCAGATTTCGAATTTAATTTATTGATTTTGTAAATATAGATTGATAATTGAATTTTAATTTTCATTTTTTTTAAGTCTTGCATCGTTTAAATCTAATGTTTATAAAATGTCAGTGGTTAATATACTAAAATATGGTAACGTTATATAGCAAAAGGATTTCGAAAGAGCGAAATTCGTGGTGATTCAGAGAAAGCCTTATGATAATAGCATATTTTTTATTTTTTCTTTTACCAGTGCAAACGCATTTAGAAATAAGAGTATGTTTTTATTTTTTTTATGTACGTAGAACACATCAAAGCGATATACAATTACATATAGTATACAGAACTACTTTCTTTCCAGTAGAATTGTTTCGAACGGAAGAAGGAACTGTAGGTATTTTGTTTTGTAATGGCTCAGAAAAGATATTGATTTTGCTCGTTTTCTTTAATTTAATATTAATATATAACAGTATTATTAATCCAGTAAGAAACGGAAGCGGAACGGAATTCTATGATTTAAGTAATAAGCAAACCATAGCTGAGCTTGTTGACTATGGCCATATCTCCTACAAAGTTAACAAAAGTGATTATTATATATTGCTGAGGTCAATTGATTTAAATTTAAAAGGTCATACATCATGCTAAAAGCTACCGCTCAAATGTAGTATTTAAAGCAACACTTTAAAAATAAAATTCGAGGTTATATTAATCGTTTATTAAAATTTAATTCAGGTCAAGATATGAATCTTGCGTTTGTCTAATATAACAATCTACCCAATCTGTTTTAATTATTTAATTCGATATGAATAAATCATGTTCAATTTTCAGTTTTGCATAAAACGCACTGATTGATAAGTTATAATTGATAAATAATTAAAAACTTAACTTAAATGCATAATGGTGAAGGGAATTTGAACCTTCATATTACATTTTATAAACCTGATTCATATTTATTTTTGTTCTCATTTCCAACAAATTCAACTTTTATTTATTATAAACACATTGAGTGGCGGAACTTAACGTTGCGCCTTGACCTGGTACCAGAGCCAAGAAATGAAAATATTAATAATTATCCATTAATTCATTACCTCGAGTGGGAATCAAACTCACAACCGTTTGCAGAAACTCATTGTTCCTCAGCATCATCATGGACACGTGCAGTGCTGTCCTCTAAGATATTCGATGTTTACTGTTTATGGCTATGTGTGTCACAGGATGTCGCGATTACTATCGTGTGAACGTGTGAGAATATTCTTGCAGTATTTATTATACAGCCTACGTCTATAAACATTCATTTATATGCTTGTATATAGTTGAATTTAACTATAAATATTCGTTGTACTATTTTATATTTTAATTTTGAAAATTCGATATTAGGTTTTATAATAATTGCCATGGGGTTTAATTTGTTTATTTGTTTTAATTTTTTTTTAAGTTTTAATTTTATTTAATTGGTTGGGTTGTGAGCCCGATTAACTCTCTGGAAAATCATTATATTTAAATGTCTTACTACATGTTTTTAATGTAGAGCGAATGTGAAGAACATACTTTGCATACCTTTCCCCTATATATGTATATAACTTGCGTAACTCAAAAATAAAATATTAAGAATTAAGATTGAAGGTATATAAATTTTAAAATCTGACAAACACAGAACACTTCTGTATATTTCAACACCTTACGGATTTTCCTAAAATTAAAACTTCTATTCCTATAATACTCGTATATTTTTTTCTTTTTTTTGTAGTACATCTATAAAATGAGAAATCACGTCGCTGTTGTAAGATGGCCGTTTCGAAGACTGTGCGAGCGTAGTATTGCCACTTCTGCTAGCGTGAACCAAGCAACTGTGGGATCAGATCTAGGTAGGTATCTAGATATATTTCAATAGGTAATTAGGTTAAATATCATTTATTATAAAAATATATTTAAAAATATCGGTGGCTAGGGCTCCAGAGAGAGAAACCTCCTCACAATATGCGCCATCATCGCCATTGATCCAACAGATATAACCTCTTACGCTGTTGTTCGAGGCTTTTCATCGAGATCACGCACAACAATCGCTTTCACATTGCCACTACGTCACGGTGGCCACAAGATTTTTTAAAATCTATTATTATCTTAGAAAAAACATTTCCCTTGTCTTTTTATCCCTGAAGGTCATCTATCACGGCCTCAATCGTGCCCAGTGAAGAATCATCGTGCCAGGTCTACACATGCTGTAGCATCAGTATTTGAAACTCTATCGCCATCAGTAAAGCCTTGGCAGGAGGTTCCAGGTCCCAAGCCTTTGCCACTATTAGGAAATACTTGGCGATTCATTCCATATATTGGTAAGAATTTACAATATCGCATATTAGATTTATACGATTTTATCATGGATGGCATTGTTAGAATTCGATCAAATTAAAATGGGAAATTACACACGGGAAGCACCAGATTTCAATTAAATAAAGAATCATCAAAATCTGTCCACTCAGTAAGTAAGCTGAGGGTAAGAAATATAAAAAAAAGAGTCGAATTGAGAACCTCTTCCTTTTACAGAAGTCTTGTATAGGAATAAATTAATTCTTAGCTATATCCATTTTACCACGAGGGAAAAATCGTTATTTGTCGCAAAAACTGGTATTTAAATTTTTAAGTACAAGCCAAAGCAATAAACTGTACCTACATAGATGTTGTTTTAAATTTAATTTCAAGATTTTCTAAGTGTTTATAATGAAGATGTAAAGACTCATAGTATAATGTTGTAACAAACCTGAGAACCATTACCTGAGAACATGTTTTATATTTGTATAACTACAGAGTAATTGTTTGCAAATTTTATTGTCAGCCAGTAAATTATCTGTGGTTTTCTTAATATGTTGGTAATAGATAAATAATGGTGAATTTTTTAGCTTTACGCTGTGTACAGCATAGAGCAGGGCAGGCAGAGGGAACCTGGGAACCTAGTGTTAAGATCCATTAAGACTTCTGATGCTCACTTTTCGTCGAATTTTAGAGGCATTGCGTGCTGAGTGACTGGAGCGAGGATTCTTTATTTCCTCGAGCGGGAATGGAACCTACGACTCATTATATTTTTACTTTCATGTTAGGTTAGGAGAAAGCTACAGTTATAGTCGCATAAAAAATAGATATACAATATATGTTAAATATACTCATAACCTCGTCTTCATAAAATTTTATTTCTTCTTTCAGTATATTATATGCAAAGTTGATAATAATGTTCACATAAAATTAGTCTTGTCCTTAATGACAGTAGGTTTTTGGCCAATAAATGTTTACAAAATTTAATCATCATTAGATACAACCAAGAATCAGCTTAATGGATTTTTTTAGCTTTACGCCGTATTCCTTTATTCCAGATGTATGCAGAGGGAACATAATGCTAAGACATTCTGTTCCTATTAAGACACTTCCGTTCCCCAATTTACGTCGGAACACGTAGAACTCAATTATTTCAAACATTTTCCCAAAAAAAAAGCAGTGGATTTATGATAATTTATAATCTTTATCTTTAAAATATTTATTAGGTTGTTCAAAATTAACATTTTTTTTTCACAAAAAAGTAGACTTGTACGTAATGTTTAAAAACCGCACCTGTGGCCCTATTAACTGGTTTGATAATGTGATGCTGTTGACATACTGTTGAAAGATTTTCTTTAAGAAGTAGTAAATAGTAAAGTTATATTATTATGACATCGGTTCATACATAATTTAATATATAAAACTTTTAATATATTGCTTGTTCTGGTAACGAATTCCGCCTCTCAACATGTAAAGCCTTCAGAATTAACATTAGATTCCTAGGTTCCCTCTGCTTACAAATTTTTTACCCGGAATTCGAACAGACAATCATTCCTCGTGCTCAGCAAGATCAGTCAACTTTAACACGGTGACATCAATATTTGCTAATCATTATAAATTATGAAATAACTATCGACTGCACAATTTGTATTAGTTAACAAGCAGTAGAACCATAGTGGGTGTCACATCTAATTATGTTAATTCGAAGCCGTAACAAAAACTAGTAGGGCCCACGCCCATGCTCAGGAATTTTAGAAATTGTTACAATAATTTATTTTTTTTATATTTGTTTATATTTGTTTATATTTATTTATATATTTAATTCTGGAATCTTTGCGTGTTGAGTGGCAGAACTCAACGCCACTCTTTGCCTCACTCAGATACATGATATTTTAAAATCACCAATAGGTTTTCCACTATTATTATTTATGAGTGTTATAATAAAATGACTCTGGTAACTTTAAATAATGACCTGCAAATGAGGTATAGTTAAAACACTTAATTACTGATATTAAAACGATTTCATTACCTTGATAACATTACACAATAAAGGGGATTTGCTCAATAGAAGTATTATACTATACTAGCCGACCTAGGCGGCTTCGCCCGCTTCAACTACGAATATTTATTAAATATATTTGTGAAATTATTTTCAGCATAAGGCGTGAATTCTAAGAAATTATTAAAGATTTTTCCATACCCATCTTTCAACCCTTATTTCATTCAGGGTTAAAATTTTTCAAAATTTCATTTCTCTCATCAGCGGTTATGGCTGTGCGTGCGTCTTAGTCAGTGGGAACGTCGCCTTTTATATATGTAGATTCTCATTACTGTCCTAAATAAGGAAGATATACATGTTCCACCACTCAGCACGCAATACCTCCAGAATTCGGCGGGTTACAGCGTGAAACTGCTTTTTTTTATTCCATACAATTCCCATACACTCCCAAATTGCAATTTAATAGCTCTACATTGTTACAGTTAATGATGCGCACGCGCTTGCCGCAATTCCTTAATGTTCTTTGTACCTCGCATACAAATCGTTGCCAAACTTTCATACTAATGATGGGCGGTTACGAAATAAGGGGATTAGGACAAGGTTCGTGTTAAGTGCCGTGACGTCAACAAACTGAAGCAATGAAATCCGTCATATTATAAAGATTATCTACATAATTAATTTTTTAAAATAAAATTGGATTTCCCACCGAGGGTTCCGTATCAATTTCAGGATGGTTTTACTGATTGTAGGTGCAAAGATATGTTATAATTGATGTTTTCTGTAATTTTGTTGAATTCATCTGACAAATCGATGGGCGATTCCAATTCGCACTTGATCGGTGTTCTTATATTATTTTTCATTATATAGGAATAACGAGTAAAAAATTGTAAGGTAGGTAAATGTACTTCCTATTTCATGTAATGCGAGTAACGGTTGAGAGCGTGCAATACACCTACCTCGTGAAATGTACTAGCAATTACTATTATTAATTTACAATTAACTATTTTATTGTTATACTTATCGTAAAACGGAAACTTACATAATGAAAAAAAATATATAAGCCAAGTAAAAATCGAAAGTGAAAGTCAACAGAAGATCTAATAGTAGATATCCTCGTATCACCGAAGAACGTTTGTTTATTTATTTATGTTATTACATAAAATAAAGAACCACCAAAATAAAATAAATAAGAATTTTCAATATATAAAATTGTTTGAAACTCGAATTTCAATACGAGCAATTTCTTTTGTGATGTCATTTAATTTTCTTGCCTCTTGCGTCGTTTATAACATGTTTATATTTATTAACATTTGTGCCAGTACTTTATTAAAACTTGATTTGGTGCAAAGAAGTTCGATCATCTAAATGTAAATATCAAAGGGATCCTTTGTACAGTAGAAATCTGTTGCCTATAAAGCCTTGTTTAATTAAATTATTACACTTATATTTATTACGACAATATAAATAGGTTTATAATATTTTTGTTACAGGTGGATATTCAGTAGAGCATATAGATAAAATATGCTTATCACTGAGAAAACAATATGGCAAATGTGTCAAAATGGCAGGACTTCTGGGAAGACCGGATATGTTGTTCGTGTTCGATGCCAGCGAAGTTGAGAGGGTCTTCCGAGGAGAGGACAGTGCTCCTCATAGGTAATAAAATCAATAAATTTTGGCCAAGTTTCATATTAATTATTGCTTACTTTAGTGGTCAAGTCTAGCCAAAATAGATATTTCACTTTATTGTTCTCAATTTTCGTATTCGTACTTCGTATAGATTTGTGGCACAATTCACTCTAATAAGAAAAATCTATATTTCCATTAGTAAAGTACAAGTTTATCTTTACAAATATATTTTTTCTATATTTACAGACCATCAATGCCATCTTTGAATTACTATAAGCATACACTAAGGAAAGATTTTTTTGGTGCAGAGGAGAACTGTGCTGGGGTGATAGCAGTGTAAGTATGGATATTATATATTTAAAAAAAAATCTTGTAAAAAATGTATCAAATTAAACTGTTTTATTTAGCTTGATTTCGTCATGTTTATGTCGTGTGAATTTATATTAAATTAGCTGGGAACTTTTTTTTTATTTAAAAATAAAATATAGATACGTAAGATTCGAATGGAGGTATATGACATACCAAGAAAAAAAATTACATAAAGTATGTGAGTTTACTATATATGCTATTATATTATAATTATCATACATTTACAGCCATGGCGATTCATGGGCGGCGTTTAGAACAAAAGTATCTCGAGTGGCGCTCAGTACTGGCGCTGCAGCACAATACACAGACCAAGTAGGGGAAGTGGCAGAGGCATTCATTAATAGGTAAATCGTAATAAGATATCTTCTGTTTACAAGTATATTTATGTCATTCCATTCTTCATTTTCAACTCTAGACTAGATATGGTTAGAAAAAATGCTTAATTTATACATAGACATTACTAGAATTTAAACCTTTAAAGATTACTTTACCTGTAGCCTCTTCTATTTTAATTATTTCTTAGTTTTAGTTAAGTAACTTAAGTTAACCATTAATTTGTGGAGAATAAAGGTTATTTTAATTTACTCTTCATGAGGCTCAAGAATATTGACCATATCTAGTCTCATGAAAGAAATGAAAATTAGTTTTACCTTTTTGTATGAGTTAGCAACTGTAGCTGTATTTTTATGTTAAGGCAACATTTTTTTTCATTTAGAGAAAAGTGATTAATTCGTTATCTCTCGCTGATTACAGGATACGAAAAATCAGAAATCTACAATCTGAAACTCCCCATGATTTTTTGAATGAAGTTCACAAATGGTCTTTAGAATGTGAGTGTGGTTTATATTTACAATAATTAATACCGCATAATTAGGCGTTTAGTTCCGCCACTGCCTCTGCCAGAAAATGGAAAACGATATAACGATTTTACAAATAAATAAATATATATTATACAAATTTAATATTATATTACAGCGTTAGGATTGATAGCTTTAGACACAAGATTGGGATGTTTCGATTCACGCGAAGGATCAGAAAGCCAACGTCTTATTGATGCTGTGCACACATTTTTCCTCTGCGTTGGTGAATTGGAACTCAGAGCCCCGTGATGGAGGATATACCCTACTGCTATGTTTAAAAAATATGTAGCCGCATTAGACAGTATATTAAGGTCGGTAGAAGCTTAACAAATCTCTCTCTTTTCTCTTTTATTTTTATAAAAAAATCTTAAAACGAAATGAAACAAATGGAAATACAAATTTAAATAAATATTTCATTTCCTTCTCTTTGCTTACCCTGAGGTATAAAGCGGAAAGCTAAAAAAATTGTAATCTTTAATATTATTTCAGTATCACATCAACTCATGTAGAAAAGGCTTTACAAGAATGCCAAGCACGCGGCAGTAGCAAATCTCTTTTGCAAGACCTGGTGACGGCTGCAGGTCCTAGGGTGGCTGCTATTGCGGCTCTCGATATGTTCCTCGTGGGAATTGATACGGTATTTAAATTGATTATATTTTTATTAACGTTTTAAGGCATGTGGTATAAATATGTTCAGATAAAGTGGCATTGGAATGAACTGCTCATCTATTTGACGTGTATGGTTTTTCTTAAATATTTTATTGCAAGATTTAGTCCTCTTCCTCCTGGCATTAATCCCCATATTGCAAGATTTAGTATTGATAATAAATTATAAAATCGGTAATTTTTGTCTGAACCCAAAATGTTATAATTTACCTATATAGATTCAAACAAGAATATTTTAGTTATGTTTTATCGCACTTATTATGCTGCCAATTTAGCTAAGAATGCGTTCTGAGTGGTGATGCTTGTCTGCCAGAGTGAGAAAAATAAAATAATTCATTTTCCACTAAGTGAGAATCGAATCCAGAACCATCAGTACTATAATAAACATAATAAATGATATGTTATTAAGAGAAGATTAGTAATTTTGAAACAATTTCAGACATCAAATGCAGTAGCATCTACTTTATATCAGCTATCGCTAAGGCCAGAAGTTCAAGAACGTTTATATGATGAAATATCTAACGTTTTAAAGGGAGAATCACTAAGCCCTGGAGATATTAACCAAATGCCATACTTAAAAGCATGTGTCAAAGAAGTTCTTAGGTAATTAAAGTTCTCAATGTATTGGACCAACAGGTAAAAAATAGCTGAAGAATAATATGTTTTTCCTTGTTTTTAGATTGTATCCAGTTGTAATTGGTAACGGCCGCCAGCTCTCCAAAGATACCGTTATATGTGGCTATAATATTCCTAAAGGAGTAAGTATTTTTAGTACTGAAAAAGGAACGTGGACAACGGAAGTGTCTAAATGGGAAACGGTGTGTCTTAACAACTTTGCCCAGGTTCCCTATTGAGTGGTGGAAGATCACTTCGTTATTATGTGTAAAATTGTACAAAAATTCGAAAGCTAAAAGTATTTTTCTAAGCTCCACTAGAATGAAAAAAAAAACTTAAAATGTTATATTACATCGTTATATTTTTCCAGACGCAAGTAATATTCCAACATTACGTAATGGGTAATAGTGAGGAATACTTCACGAACGCATCGGAGTTCCGCCCTGAACGTTGGCTGAACCGATCGATGTACAAGCACCATCCGTTCGCTTCTCTGCCTTTTGGTTTTGGCAAACGAATGTGCCTCGGACGTAGATTTGCTGAACTTGAAATTCATGTTATGATTTGCAAGGTGATGTTATTTTTTTGTTATAATTCTTTTTTTCTTTCTTAGTATCACGCTGTATCCCGCATACAGCAATGTAAGCAGAGAGAACCTAGTGTTAGGACACTCCGTTCTCATTTTTTGCCGTTTCTGGATGCATTGTGTGTTGAAATGGCAGAACTCATTGCCTCGACACCAGAACGAAGAAAATGAAAATATTAAATATTTCATTTTCTCGAGTGGGAATCGAATCCACAATTTACAATTACAATTTGTGCCGTGAGGATATATCGAAAGAATATAAAACACTACATTCACCATATTCTACTTATTTTAAATTTTTGTTTATCAACTTTTTAACTAATTAAATAATTATGTAAACTATGTATATTTTATATATTTTAAAAATATCGAGTAAAACTGGCGGAAATCATAACCAGGTGAGACGCCTTATTAAATATGGGAGCAATTACATATACTCGTAAGTGATTGCAGTTTATTCTTTAAGCGCAATGCGACAGTGTGTTACACTGGGCGTTGTGGGTTTAATATGGTTGTGAATTCAAAACCCATCCGAGAGAATATTCTGCTTCCCTGCGGTGTTGTGTTCCGTCACTTAAACGTGTCTTGACTTCAGGTGGATTGTAAAAGAACCTAGTATTAACAGAGTATGTTAATACTAGGTTCTTTTACGATGCTTTATGGGCATTTTATATTTTATTTATTATTATTTGACATGTATTATGCATTAAAAAAATAGATATTAAAAATTATACCCATTGTCCCTTTTTTAAATATTTTACTGAGGAAACTTTAACTTTAATTAGTTTTTATTATTTCCATTGCTTAATTGAGCAAGTAAAAATGTAGGTAAATTACCAGCAATATCTCTGAATTAAGTGATCAAGTTATTGGTTCAATTTTTGAAAAGGTAATTTTTTTTTTTTTCTTGTTTGTAGATGGTACAGGCTTTCAAAATGGAGTATCACCACGAACTACTGGAATATCATATTCATCCGATGTACACACCGCAAGGCCCTATACGTATTAAATTGATTGATCGATAAATAAATAAATAAAATAAAATAAAATAATTGTATCATTTTGATTAAAACACCAAACACTATGTTTAACTGTGTTTATATTATATGTACATAATATGCCTATGGCTAGTATTTGTATTAATTAAATGAACAAAAGCCAATTTTTATGTATAATATTTTATAATAGGTATATTATTATACTTAAATTTTATATATAAACTAAGTAACTATTGTTTTTATATTTTATTAAAAACTTTATAATTCAAATCCGTTTTTTATTCAACGTCTTTCTATATTATAATACCTGTATGGTATCTTTTTCAAAATATTGGGTTAAAAATAAAACACATATTTACATTCATAGAATGTTTTACTTATATTCATGCAATAAGCAATCCTACTAACATTACTTTTTAGGCTTCTTTCGTTCTGCATTGTGACAACTTCATAATAACTGGTTAACATACAAAATGTTTCACACAATACAGAAGGCAAGTTCAGCACTGTCATACAAAAGGAATAAACTTAACTAAACACGGATGGCCACAATATAATATTGGTAAATATGTACAAATATCACATATTAATATAGTAAAATATATAAAG
This sequence comes from Heliconius melpomene melpomene, assembly GCA_000313835.2. NCBI lineage: Eukaryota > Metazoa > Arthropoda > Insecta > Lepidoptera > Nymphalidae > Heliconius > Heliconius melpomene. The sequence continues at coordinate 36,069 of HE670658.1, read as the reverse complement.
TATTTATCTTTTATATATTTTGACTAGGAATATAGGTAATACAAATAAACAGCTGATATCGCTGACTAAAACAGCATTCTTATGGCACTATAACAGAACCATACGGACATTAATAATCCCAGTTTTAGTTTAATCTTTACAAGGCAGTGAGTTATTTTTATCATTTAAAGTTGAATTAGTCATTCATTATTAGTACAAATATACATTATTATAAAATATAAAATATTATAAGCAAAGAGTTTTATCACACATCAATTTAGTCTAACAAGGATGAGTATTTACATTAGCTTCAGCATTACGTCTTAACTTAAGGTTTCGCGTGCGTTTGTAAGCCATCAAAGTTACTGCGATAACTAAAACGACAAACATAATTGATCCCATTATAGCAACGTATTCAAATCCTCCGTATTTTACGTCATCGGTAACGTTTTCCAGGAAATCTTTCAAATCTCTCGTTTTCCTTGATCGCGGCTGGGTGCGAGAGAACTCAAAATTATCTGAAATATTAAAAAAAAATTATAAGATTATGCTGCAGATTAAAATAACTTATATCATCTTAAAATATATTTCTTACCTATTTCTGGAAGTGAATCATCGTAATAATCAACGTTTTTATCAGCTAGCCTATTTACACGGTTAGATTTTATTTCATTTTCTGAAGGGAATGGTGGCAAGTATGTTGCTGGTGGATTTGTGCTACTTGGAGCAAATGGTTGAGGGCATTTAGGATCTTTAGAACCAGGATAACATGAGCTCGGTGTTGAGGTTGGTTGATTCTTAGTAGGCCTAGGACAACGGGGATCGTTGCTGCCAGGATAACAGCGTGGAGCATTAGGTGTCGTAGGTTTAGGACAACGAGGATCGTTGCTACCAGGATAACAGCGTGGAGCTTCTGGTGTCGTAGGCTTGGGACAACGGGGATCGTTGCTGCCAGGATAACAGCGTGGAGCTTCTGGTGTCGTAGGCTTGGGACAACGGGGATCGTTACTGCCAGGAATACAGCGTGGAGTTTCTGGTGTCGTAGGCTTGGGACAGCGGGGATCGTTGCTGCCAGGATAACAGCGTGGAGCTTCTGGTGTCGTAGGCTTTGGACAACGAGGATCGTTGCTACCAGGATAGCAGCGTGGAATTTCAGGTGTAGTAGGTTTGGGACAGCGAGGATCGTTGCTGCCAGGATAGCAGCGTGGAGCTTCAGGTGTTGTAGGTTTGGGACAACGGAGATCGTTGCTACCAGGATAACAGCGTGGAGCTTCTGGTGTAGTAGGCTTGGGACAACGGGGATCGTTGCTGCCAGGATAACAGCGTGGAGCTTCTGGTGTCGTAGGCTTGGGACAGCGAGGATCTATGCTACCAGGGAAACAATTTGGAGGTGCTAGTGAAGTGGGTTTGGGACATCTTGGATCGATGCTTCCTGGGAAACATTTTGGTTCAGAAGTAGTTGGAGGTAAATATGTAGGAGGATTTAATGTTGTTGGTCTTGGAGGTTGAGGGCAATTTGGATCTGGTGATCCTGGATAACATATTGGTTTAGAAGGTGTTGTTGGTCTCGGACAACGTAGATCAGAGCTACCAGGATAACATTGCGGAACTTCCGGTGTAGTGGGCTTTGGACATCTTGGGTCGTTACTACCTGGATAACACTTAGGTTGAGCGGGCGTTGTAGGCTTAGGACAGCGAGGATCTGTATTACCAGGGAAACAATTTGGTGGTGCAGGTGTAGTGGGTTTTGGACATCTTGGATCGTTGCTACCTGGATAGCATCTAGGTGGGGCGGGTGTTGTGGGCTTAGGACAGCGAGGATCTGTGCTGCCAGGGAAACAATTTGGTGGTGCCGGTGTAGTGGGTTTTGGACATCTTGGATCGCTACTTCCTGGATAACACCGAGGTTGAGCAGGCGTTGTAGGTTTAGGACAACGAGGATCTGTATTGCCGGGGTAACAATTTGGTGGTGCTGGTGTAGTGGGCTTTGGACATCTTGAGTCACTACTTCCTGGGAAACATTTTGGTTCAGAAGTAGTAGGGGGTAAATATGTTGGAGGATTTAATGTTGTTGGTCTTGGAGGTTGAGGGCAATTTGGATCTGGGGATCCTGGATAACATACAGGTTTTGAAGGTGTTGTTGGTCTTGGACAACGTAGATCAGAGCTACCAGGATAACATTTTGGAACCTCTGGTGTAGTAGGTCTTGGACATCTTGGATCACTACTACCTGGGTAACATTTGGGTTGAGCGAGCGTGGTTGGCTTGGGACAGCGAGGATCTGTACTTCCGGGGAAACAGTTAGGTTGTGCAGGTGTTGTTGGTTTTGGACATCTTGGGTCGCAACTACCTGGATAACATCTAGGCGGGGCAGGCGTTGTGGGCTTTGGACAACGGGGATCATTGCTACCAGGGAAACAATTTGGTGGTGCAGGTGTAGTGGGTTTTGGACATCTAGGGTCGTTACTACCTGGATAGCATCTAGGTGGGGCGGGTGTTGTGGGCTTGGGGCAGCGTGGATCTGTATTTCCAGAGAAACAATTTGGTGGTGCAGGCGTTGTAGGTTGTGGGCATCTTGGATCGCTACTTCCTGGATAACACCTAGGCTGAGCGGGCGTTGTAGGTTTAGGACAACGAGGATCTATATTACCAGGGAAACAATTTGGTGGTGCCGGTGGTAGTGGGTTTTGGACTATCTTGGATCGCTACTTCCTGGATAACACCGAGGTTGAGCAGGCGTTGTAG
>HE670658.1:7803-32761 GCA_000313835.2 Heliconius melpomene melpomene | reverse complement strand
AAGTTTGGTGGTGCTGGTGTAGTGGGCTTTGGACATCTTGGGTCACTACTTCCTGGGAAACATTTTGGTTCAGAAGTAGTAGGGGGTAAATATGTTGGAGGATTTAATGTTGTTGGTCTTGGAGGTTGAGGGCAATTTGGATCTGGGGATCCTGGATAACACACAGGTTTTGAAGGTGTTGTTGGCCTTGGGCAACGTAGATCAGAGCTACCAGGATAACATTTTGGACCCTCCGGTGTAGTGGGTCTTGGACATCTTGGATCGGTACTACCTGGATAACATCTAGGTGGGGCGGGCGTTGTTGGCTTAGGACAGCGGGGATCAGTGCTACCGGGGAAACAATTTGGTGGTGCAGGTGTTGTGGGCTTAGGACAACGGGAATCAGTGCTACCGGGGAAACAATTTGGTGGTGCAGGTGTTGTGGGCTTAGGACAACGGGGATCAGTGCTACCGGGGAAACAATTTGGTGGGGCGGGTGTAGTGGGCTTAGGACAGCGAGGATCTATACTTCCAGAATAACAATTTGGTGGTGCAGGCGTTGTAGGTTGTGGGCATTTTGGATCGCTACTTCCTGGATAACACCTAGGCTGAGCGGGCGTTGTAGGTTTAGGACAACGAGGATCTATATTACCAGGGAAACAATTTGGTGGTGCCGGTGTAGTGGGTTTTGGACATCTTGGATCGCTACTTCCTGGATAACACCGAGGTTGAGCAGGCGTTGTAGGTTTAGGACAACGAGGATCTGTATTGCCGGGGAAACAATTTGGTGGTGCTGGTGTAGAGGGCTTTGGACATCTTGGGTCACTACTTCCTGGGAAACATTTTGGTTCAGAAGTAGTAGGGGGTAAATATGTTGGAGGATTTAATGTTGTTGGTCTTGGAGGTTGAGGGCAATTTGGATCTGGGGATCCTGGATAACATACAGGTTTTGAAGGTGTTGTTGGCCTTGGGCAACGTAGATCAGAGCTACCAGGATAACATTTTGGACCCTCCGGTGTAGTGGGTCTTGGACATCTAGGATCGGTACTACCTGGATAACATCTAGGTGGGGTTGGCGTTGTAGGCTTAGGACAGCGGGGATCAGTGCTACCGGGGAAACAATTTGGTGGTGCAGGTGTAGTGGGTTTTGGACATCTTGGATCGTTGCTACCTGGATAGCATCTAGGTGGGGCAGGTGTTGTGGGCTTAGGACAACGGGGATCAGTGCTACCGGGGAAACAATTTGGTGGTGCAGGTGTTGTGGGTTTTGGGCATCTTGCGTCGTTACTGCCTGGATAGCATCTAGGTGGGGCGGGTGTAGTAGGCTTAGGACAGCGAGGATCTATGCTACCGGGGAAACAATTTGGTGTAGTGGGTTTTGGACATCTTGGGTCGTTACTACCTGGATAGCATCTAGGTGGGGCGGGTGTTGTGGGCTTGGGGCAGCGAGGATCTGTACTTCCAGAGAAACAATTTGGTGGTGCAGGCGTTGTAGGTTGTGGGCATCTTGGATCGCTACTTCCTGGATAACATCTAGGTTGAGCGGGCGTTGTAGGTTTAGGACAGCGAGGATCTTTATTACCAGGGAAACAATTTGGTGGTGCCGGTGTAGTGGGTTTTGGACATCTGGGATCGCTACTTCCTGGATAACACCGAGGTTGAGCAGGCGTTGTAGGTTTAGGACAACGAGGATCTGTATTGCCGGGGAAACAATTTGGTGGTGCTGGTGTAGTGGGCTTTGGACATCTTGGGTCACTACTTCCTGGGAAACATTTTGGTTCAGAAGTAGTAGGGGGTAAATATGTTGGAGGATTTAATGTTGTTGGTCTTGGAGGTTGAGGGCAATTTGGATCTGGGGATCCTGGATAACATACAGGTTTTGAAGGTGTTGTTGGTCTTGGGCAACGTAGATCAGAGCTACCAGGATAACATTTTGGACCCTCCGGTGTAGTGGGTCTTGGACATCTTGGATCGGTACTACCTGGATAACATCTAGGTGGGGCGGGCGTTGTTGGCTTAGGACAACGGGGATCAGTGCTACCGGGGAAACAATTTGGTGGTGCAGGTGTACTGGGTTTTGGACATCTTGGATCGTTGCTACCTGGATAGCATCTAGGTGGGGCAGGTGTTGTGGGCTTAGGACAACGGGGATCAGTACTACCGGGGAAACAATTTGGTGGTGCAGGCGTTGTAGGTTGTGGGCATCTTGGATCGCTACTTCCTGGGTAACACCTTGGCTGAGCGGGCGTTGTAGGTTTAGGACAGCGAGGATCTGTATTACCAGGGAAACAATTTGGTGGTGCCGGTGTAGTGGGTTTTGGACATCTGGGATCGCTACTTCCTGGATAACACCGAGGTTGGGCAGGCGTTGTAGGTTTAGGACAACGAGAATCTGTATTGCCGGGGAAACAATTTAGTGGTGCTGGAGTAGTGGGCTTTGGACATCTTGGGTCACTAGTTCCTGGGAAACATTTTGGTTCAGAAGTAGTAGGAGGTAAATATGTTGGAGGATTTAATGTTGTTGGAGTTTGAGGGCAATTTGGATCTGGGGATCCTGGATAACATATAGGTTTCGAAGGTGTTGTTGGTCTTGGACAACGGAGATCAGAGCTACCAGGATAACATTTCGGACTCTCCGGTGTAGTGGGTTTTGGACATCTTGGATCGCTACTACCTGGATAACATCTAGGTTGGGCGGACGTTGTGGGCTTAGGGCAGCGGGGATCTATGCTACCGGGAAAACAATTTGGTGGCGCAGGAGTTGATACTTTTGGACAACGAGGATCAGTACTTCCATCAAAACAGTTTGGCTGTGTTGAAGTTGGCGTCGGACATCTTGGGTCATCACTACCTGGATAGCATCTTGGAGCGGATGGAGTCGTCAGTTTTGGGCAACGTGGGTCTGGGCTACCTGGATAACAACTAAATGGTCCCAATGTTGTAGAAGGCAGACAACGTGGATCACTGCTACCTGGAAAGCACTTAACGGAACTTGAAGTCGTTACTTTGGGGCAGCGAGGATCTAAAGAACCTGGTTCACATGCTTTTGGTGGTCTTTTTGTAGATATTTCTTTAATAATTCCTGTGCAATCTGCGTCACAACTGCTCGTACACAACTAAAAATTAAGAAAACACATAGTTTTATAACAATGCAATACTTGATAAATACATGATATTATTTATATACATATTTTTTACTTTCAACACTTTTTTGTTTACAATAAAAATATTTTTTTTAAGAATTCGATTCATTCATATGATGCATATTATTATTATTAATTTTATTTAAAAGTAAACATTCAAGATACATTATAAGATAATCTTACCTCCACATTACATGTAAGATAAACTTGATCAGTCTCCGGAAATCGGAAGGCGCTTACTTTAGAATAAGCTATTAAAGTTGCGCCACTCTTGCCTGTATTAGTTGATTTTTGCCATACATCGATAAATTTTTTCTTCCTATAATTTAATTAGAATAAGGACATACATAATTATATTAAGATATTTGCAATTTTTACATTAGATTTAATAATAAGATTTTATATTAGCTTTTATAGTTTCTACATATATAGGCCATGTCTAAGAAATGTCTGTTTAAAGTTTCTTTTTATTTTACTATATGTCTGTGTTATATTTAGCTATGTTACGTGACTCTCGCAATTATAATTAATTAAGTAAAGATATACTCACTTTGGACAACCACTTTTATCGGTTAATTGAATCTTGTTTGTTTTAGGACTATCATAGTCATCATTGTCGTATGCCCAACAATCGTGTATCTTTAGACTGAATTGATTTCTTATATCTTTCAAATATATTAAAATAGTCAAATATTCTCCAATTTTAATTGAATTTTCCAATGGAGTCGTCTGTAAAATAAAAAAAATATTAAAATAGATTACGAGATATTATTGTTTAAGAGCTACAATTTTATGCTGCATAGGAGAGATGTAGTAGGATAGTCAAAGAGAATCATGTCAAGATAATACATTCTCCACTTTCCGTTTGGAACATGTGTGGTAGCTAAATCCAATATTTTGTCCGCATTTCCAAGGTACCAAAGCGCGGTAATAAAGTTAATTTGAACATAATTTTTTTCGTCAATGGAATCCACAATTTTTCCCGACTCGACTCCACAATAATTTTGCTGCATAGTCAAAATCTAGATATTTATATTTTTTTAACTTACATTAGGGAAAACTCCTTTCTGAATGTCCATCCAGCATTCTACCCCACCAGCAGGTCCTTCAACCGCAACCACATCAAGCATATCTACCATAAAAGGCTTAAGCTTTAGTATATGTGATTGATCTTGTCTAACCCCTCCAACGGATACTTCCAAGGCGGTTCCTACACATGACACCTGAAATTATAATGTTGCTACAATTATTTCTTTAATTAATTATTGCTTTTATTTATGACATGCGATTTGTTATAGATATTTTACAGTTATAAAATAATAGTTTGTATCATGATTGATTTATTTACAGTTATAAAATTATAGGTTGTACCTTCAGTACATCTCATCAGTAAAATAAATGAACAATAGGAAAAACAATTTAAAAAAGACAAAAATCATTCTTAGCCATGTGAGAAACTAAATAAATATAAAATATGACACAGAAATTGGATAGGCAGCTTAAATAATACAAAAGAAATATGTATATATGTAGGTATGTAATGTACTTTTCTGGCGAAATCATATGGTCCTTGCACCAGATCATCTGATTGGAATACAAGAACATTGTCGATAGTGCCACAGGCGTTGCACAGTGGTCGGCTTCCGCACTCTTTCAGCGGTACACGGAAGGAATAACGAGACTGACTACCTCCAGCAGTCACATATCTGAAATTTACAAATCGAAGATTTGCATACTGTCTATAAATTACTAAATCGATATCGCACACATCAGGGTAGACACTGTGAAGACACTCCGGTCTCCACTTTCCGCCGAAATTTGGAAGCATAGCGTGTCGAGTGGTGGAACTCAGCCCCGTACTTTGACTCGATACCAGAGCGAAGAAATGAAATTATACATTCATATAGGTAAATATTTTTCATATAATTTCTCTTTCATTATATTTCTTGTCTCATATGAAGACCTGATTATTATTTAAATGTATAGTATTTAGTACTCACTTGCATTTAGGGTCGTTTAAAAAGCCCTTGCTATATATAATCCCATCATATATATCGGCAAAGTCGACTGTAACTTCAATGAAATCAGCTGAACATTGCACATCAATATCTGGAGATAGAGGCGAGTCTGCTGCCCTGGAGCCCCTCACGAAGTTGACTCCGGTGTCATCGCTGGTCTCTTCAAAGAATGGAGATAATCCATTCTCCCCAGCTAATTGTAGGTTAAGCTCAGCCGCTGTGAGCGTTCCGACATCTGAAACAGCTGTAGCGAGCGACAGCTAGAAATTTAAAATTAATTAATTTTTGAGTTAACTGATTCATACATAGTGGTGGCACCAGTGATGCCCCGAACCCATGATCGATATTTACTTTTTGAAAATGAAAATATGGATATACAAGGATATGTGTAGTTTGTTAAGTTGTCAACCCTAAGCTGTACTGGGCTCAAGTACCCATTTCCCATTTATATAGAGCGAGTGCATAATGATATTGCCTATTTTAGGCTAATACGAATGTTTTTGATATATCAAAAAAGATCTTTTATACATCAATAATTGTATGAGTTTATAACCATTATCCATAGATAATAAACAGGTAATTACGTTTCCAACACTTCGTTTCATAATTAATGTATTATAAAGGAAATATCTTAAATTTTACTAGAACTAGTTCTAGTTAAACATAACAATAATCAATCTTCATTATAAACTTAAAATTACATATGTATCTAATAAGGTGCTGCATTCTTAAGATTAATTGCTGTAAGTCGGTTAACGTTATCGAGTTATCTATAAGATTATTGTATGAACTGACTACAATGTGAATTTTTTCTCTCTCACGCATTATTTCGTCTGATTACAGCCATTTTGGTGTTGAGAAACATAAATGCTATATTGTTTCACATACAATATTATGATTTTATAATAATATATGGGGCGTTTGATCGTTGTGGTAGATCGTGATCCTCGCGGGTTTCATACCCACTTGATTTTTTTTTCGCGTCATGCTGTATCACGCACACATCCGGATGCAGAGAGAACCAACCAACCAACCAAGACATTCCGTTCTCAATTTTCCGCCGAATTTTGGAGGCATTGTTGAATGGTGGAATTCAACGCCGCGCTTTGCTTCAATACCAGAGCAAAGAAAATCTCCACAACCTGTGGCACCTGTGTTTATACACTCATACTTTGTGCGCCACGAATGGCCTCACTTGATAACAGATAGTAAATTTCATTTCTCTTGTCCATTTCTCCATATCAGAAATTAAAATATCAAAATTAAGACACACGCATGTCTTAACTATTGCCACAATAATATTAAAAAAATAATCTATCAAATTTAAATGGCAACTTAGTAATCGATTTGCTAACCGTTGCCATCCCAACACCATGGTATACCATAAGTTACGGCATTTACGTAAGAAGTGTATTGGGAAACTTATGGCTAGTGATGTACCCACCCACTAAATCTATCAACAATATATTGCATAATTTTATAACCTTTAAACTTATATAATTTACACAAACAAAGATTAATGATTAATGATATTGCTTTCAATGATTATGACTTCCGACAATGATATAATATAAATATTTTATTTATGTTTAAAATTACTTGTCGCTTATTATAAATAAATATGTTATGGTAGTTTGTGCGTACAAAGTCTTTGTGCTTTGTTCAAGTCGTATATATCGAAATGTGACGTCATCTTAACTGGCCAAAGTGGTTAGATATGTCTTTTTTTTCATTTTTACTATATTTTACAGTCGGGGAAAAAGTATTAATAACTAAACAAGCGATGCAAAGAATCAAAAATTTAGTTCGACGATTTGACATATATATGTATATTAGCTAGATGGATAAATTAAAAATATCTTAAATAATTACCTGCACGAGTGCAATCAGTGCCGCTATGTGCATGACAGCCGCTTCATGGGGCCCTGGAAAGAAAAAAAAAGTTTAATATGGAGATAACAATTACAAGCTAATAAAATATTACTATCTCAGCCTAAACAGAATGAGGTACTTATATGACTTACATTTTGGAAAAAAGTTTTTTAATTTAATTTCGTTACTTCTGAATCCTGTATATGCAGAAGGCAGAGGGAGAGAATTTAGTTCTAAACCAGCCGTTCCCCACTTTCCGCTTAATTAACATGGAGATAGAGAAACATTTCGTTTTGAGTGACAGAACTCCACATTTTAAAGAGTGGTATTGGAACCTACTACCGTCATGTTTACAGTCAGTCGCTGTACCACAACGGCCTTTAATTATAAAATTTTAATAAAACAGCCATTTCATATTACTATAAAGGGCATTTATTACAAAACGTATTTACTCTATAATAAAGATAAAATCATTTTTAAGAGTATCGAGATGGTATTTGACACATCAGTGTCAAGCACCTTGCAGCACATAATGGGCGGCGGCGGTTTCGAAATGCCTTGCTAGTAATAATTTGTCACAATTTGGCAAGTAAGTAAATGTTTAGTTTATTTCACTTTGACAGATCAATGTAAGGCAGGGACGTTGCGTCATTATAAAATTTTATAGTTTTTATCACGTTAATATTTAACGATGTTTGTGATGCTTATGATAATAATAATATTAATATTACTACTAATGACTCGTTTGCGGCTTCGCCCGCTTGAACCACATAATTATGTATTTAGCCTATATTGAAAAGTTAAGTTTTAGGCCTTTCATTTCTAACACTTAACTATAGCAATTTTGTGAAACATTCTATAGAATAGTATAACTTTTTAATTTGTATACCGATTAATATTATTGTAATGGAATAATTTATTCCCAATTGGCATGTTTGTTAAAAAAGATTCTGATTATATACATAGAACGAATTCAAATCTCAATTTGTTTTTATTTAAAATGCAAAAAAATATTTTTTTTAACAAATAACTTAAGTGAAACCTACAAAAACAAAAAAAAATCAATAATCATTATTTATTGCTTATTAAGCCCAAGGTATCGGTATTAGCTATGCCATTAGCGTATGGTTTTTCACTAAATTCCGAACGAAACGTGAAGTAAGCAAGGATGGCCGTAGATATTGGTTTAAATGGCAGGTCACGATAAGCTTAATAGCAGATGCATTTCGATTTCGTGAGGTCAATTTGAGTGAACCTATCATGGACGATATTTCCGTGTTTCAACATTATAATTTTTTTTAATGGAGTTTTTTTGTCTTAGGCAGGATAGGGCTAGCAAAAAAAATATCATTAAAATACTGCGTTTCCCACTTTTATGTTATTTCTAATCTAATTATTGAAGATTACATCAGAACAAAACAAAATATATTTTTTGGTAACTTTGCCTCACCGCAGCACGAAGGCGTTAATGTTCATATTTCAATTTAAGATGTAATTAATTAAACTATTTCAACTAAATATAAATAATAAAATAATCTGGACTCAAAAAAATATTAATTTTCATCTTATATAGTCCTAAAGCCACATTTCATTAAAAAAATATAAAACCCATACATGCTATTATATTTATGCAACACTGCCACAACTAGACAGGCAGGCGCCATCATTTTGTAAGAACTAAAATTAATCTTATAGCTTCCACTGGAATATCCCTAACTCTAAAGACAAAGCTATAATTAACAAGCAATTATACTAAAAACAGGCCACTATTAATAATGTCATTGATCATTCGCCATATTGGATTGTACCTTTATTAAAACAATAATATTCCCAAGGTGTACCCACTCTCATGTAGAGACAATGCAAATAAGCATTTCGTGAATGCGGCATTGTAAACATTTTTAAATTACCCCCAGTTGCTCAACCTTTGACTTATGGAGCGTGAAAAAGTGATACACGAATTTGAATTTAGCTACGGTATTGTGTTAGTGTTTGGCTTCTAATTTGGAAATTCTTATTGTATTTTTAAATAGGCCGTTTGTAGCGTCTTTTTATTAGAATAACTCTGATGTTTATAAGCCATATTACTATAAAGTTTCATCGAAAACTGTAAGCCATATTGTAAAGTTATCATAGACTGAAATTTATGTACAGATCTTGTATGACTTGGCTATAGTATAATAAAAAAATTAAGCGGGCGACTATTTACTTTGAAAACTGAAATATTATTTTATATTAAAAGTAGACTTATACGCAATATAAATATTATAATCTATCAAAAGAATCTAAATCTCGTAACATAAATATTTCTTAATAAAACTGCAATAACTGAAGTGCTACGAACTTTACGTCACTGTAATAGTTAAGTGCTAACATTACGTGCAAAAGAGCAAACCCCTCTAATTACTCATATAAATATCAATAGCAATAATAATCTATTATGCATAAAGGTCATTGCTGAACAAAACGTATGAGAAAATTACAACTTTTATGAAGTTTAAAAGTCAGGGGTCATTTAAACGTACAATAATATTATTTTAGAATTTTTTCTTTTCTGTTTTATTTTTTGATTATGGACATTTTTGACAATGAATATCAATTTATTTATATTTTATGAAACTAGTATAGAAATAAATATTGAGTAGTGTTAAATTACTGCTTTTCCGCTCACCGCCATATTTTCTTCTCAGTTCAATCCCTCGCTTTTTTATCAGAAGCATATAAATATAATTTATTTCCTCGAGTGGGCATCGAACCCACAATCGCGACACCACAAACTATATAGACTTATACTATTGAATTAATTCATGTTGATAAATAATATTTTAAATTTTCATACTTTAATGAAGAAAATCTTTATATACTATTAGGTTATTCAAAATTTTATTCTAAAAAATACATAATATCAAAGCTATCTATCTATTTAGTTATTGCGTGAGAAATACTTGATGAGTCAATGGCTATGTGAGAAACACAAAAATAATTGAGCCATTGAAGCGTAAAATAACAATCGATTTCAAAATGTTTTAATTTATAATTAAAAATTCTCAGATGTTACCCAATTTCTGAGTCCCGCTGCTATCGGATTTTTTTAATACATTTTAATATTAAATCTAATCGACTATGTTAATTATTACACAAAAAATAATTTTATATCAAATACTAAGGAATATAAGTCTTATGTGCCCTTATAAGTAATAGTAATATTTTATATGATAATCGATATTAAAGTACGAGTATGTATGTATGTCAATGTCTTATATCTCTTTTCAGATAAACGATTTTTATCCTTATTATTTATTTATCAATCTTTTGCGTATTCTAAGATAGCTTTTGACGTAAAAGTCTATGACGTTATAATAAGCTACCCTATTTTCTAATTTTCGTGACGTTATGTATTAATAGAGGATACCAACACAGAATTTTGTCAAAACATATTTAAGGCGCAGACAAATATGAAAATAAATTATTCCCCTATTTTGGGAGAGAACCCCTTAACCATCTTTAATACAGTCAGACCCTTCCACTGTGCCAATACTAACAATAAATATAACTTTCAACAATATTAAGCTCAATATTATATTATATTTCATAAGATAAAATTATTTGCGACATTGAAATTACCAAAAAAAGAAAGCCTATAAGAATGAAATCGAAATTTATGTGAGACTTTAGTACTTTAGTATGCCAGGGTCAGGACGGTGCATCTCAAAGTTCTGGTCAGACTGGTTCTCATTATATAACACTTGCACAATACACGATTCCCATCTGCCTCAGAAATAATGTTAATTTATCCAATTAACGCTCTCTTATCTAAATTTATGCAGGAAAAGCATAGGGTAATTAATTATTACGTAGGTATGTATTTCCTGCATAAATTTTAATGCTAGTTGGCACTTTATCGAAATCGGCGTAGCAATTTTAGTAGGCTAGGGTTTTTGAAATGACCTTGTTGGTTTTTGTGTAGAAAGCTCTTGCTGTATATGTTTTTTTATTTAAGTTATACTTTTATATTTTTTTAAATAAGCATGTTATTATTTATACTGGGCGTTGTTTTAGCAACATGAATTGTTTAAAATTTTGGATTTTGTCTTTATCGACTACAAAAATATTTTTGAAAATTTAAAATAACTAGCTTAAAAATTAAATGACTATGAAATCGGACTATGAAAGTAGAAAATGTAAGAAAATACATAGGTATAAGAACCCACATTTATTTACACTTAATTATTGCAAAATAATTTCTAAGCTAAATTCTTTTGAGAAATAATTTAGTACACTATATCTACATAATATTTACGCTTAACCTATGCTATTAATAAATAAAACAAAGTAACCATATATCTACAAGACCTACATTTGTTGTTACTTTAATAATTTATGAGAGACGTTCCAAGACTTAATAGTGTCTTAGTGATTCATAGGAATCCACTGATGTACAAAGAAGATTCTTAAACGTCTCATTAAAATGCTGAATAAAATATTTATTATAAACGTTCAACTTCAACGCAATCGTTGTCTTAACGTTATGTATGATTGCATATAATTTGCATTACACGCATTTTAAATTAAATACTGCGTACACACTGCGTGAACACTTGCACGGTATCGAAGCTTTAGTCTTAAGTGACTAAATAAATAAATAAATAAATGTTTTTCTTTAGCTTCACATTATATCTGTATTTCGCTTATAACAGGATATGAAGAGGGAACCCAGTGCTAAGATATTCCGTTCCTCAATTTCCATCAACTTTCATCGGACTGTGGTGGAGTGTCTCCGAGCAAGGTTATAAAAAATATTTTGGAAGACCTGGTACCAAAAAAAGTTTATTTTTCATGTAAAGTGACCTATCAAGATCGGAGAAATGCAAAATATTATTAATTTTTTTGTTATATTAGAATCCACACTGATTGCATACAGTCAACTGCACTTCATTGCAATCTCCAACTTATTTTAATATGTAAGTATATATAATATATAATTACATTATAAAAAAAACATGGCTAAACTAATTTTAATGGCATTTGTCATTTCACAATAAGTCGAGACGAGTCGAGAGCCCTTAATTGCGCGTCTGTCTGTGTATCCGAAACTCAGATGTAATTTAGTCTTGCAAAACTTTGGGCAACACAAATAATTTTCTCAACAAGAAGTTAATGGCCGTGGCATATAAAACACTTAGTTCATAGTTTTGTTTAATGCAATTACGTTAGATACGATCCTAATATTCAATTATCCTTAATATATAGTTGCCAACCATTTTGGGGTTATTGGTTAGTTAATGTTATCACGAATTCTACTTCTTAGTAAAATATACCTGGTAAGATTCAAAGTCAATATCTTTTTTTAATTTTGTGGTAGAAGATATTAGCCAAATGGACGAAAATAATTTTAAATCTATATGAGAAAATAGTAATTTTAGCATGAAAATAATATGTGGTTATAAATTTTTCATTTACTCATGACAATATGTTTAATTTTAATGAACTTCAATAAACCTTATATTATTGCCAGTTTTAGTGTTTTCATAAATTCCACGTTTTACAACTTTTTTATTACTATGATGTGTTAGACAGAAGTGCCCTTACCCTATAACCCACGCTTTGCCCTTTGTATTATTTACAATAATAATAATAATAATTCTGCTAATATATAATCTTTAATTAAAACTTTAAAAATAATAATAATTTTCTATTCTAAAATAATGTTTACGTGTTCAATTTCCTTTATAAAATAAAGAAAAAACATAGTTCATTGAAATATAATATTTTTTAGAAAGAGTTCAAAGGCTATTTTGTATGCGTCATTTGACATTATGTTTATATATAATATAAAAAAGATTATACCTACATGTAAATTGAAGTAAGACTAAAACAGGTTTATTACTAATGTGTATAATTTAATAATAACAACATTTAAACCTTTGTTGTTATTATTAAAATTTGCTTTAAAAATACATTTATTGATCTTTAGGATCCTGTTGCGAAAAACATCATTATTTGTATTAATTCAGTAGTTCTTAAATGGACTATTAATGTATATGTAAACTCAAAAAAAATATTTTTTATTATATTAATATTAGTATTTAACTATTATTATTTAAACGAGTAGCCTTAAGCTACTGATTTAAATAATAAAAGGATGTTGTGTTTCTTATAAATAACTAAATAAATGAACAAAAAAAAATGTAAAAAGTGACAAACCATAATATCAAACAATGCAAGTATTGTCATTTATCTCTGTGTCTAAAGAATGATTGTCAATTATTCGGCAGACAGTGGAGGACGGAGTGTCTTATCACTAGGTTCCCTCTGCCTATTCCTCTATATGTGAGATACAGCGTGAAGCTAAAAAAACGATTTGTAAAGTGTACGAGTATCGCCTAAGGAATTTTCGAGGTTGAACGTCTTGAAAGGAATTGAAGCAAACATAACCTTTTAACAGGTCAGGTCGATCTGACATGTGCATAACGTGAAGATCACCCGTTAATATATCAAAATCATAGAATATAATTTATAGTATAATTATATGAGTTAGTTATATTTTATTAGTGGAGTAAGAGGTTAAATACTACTATAAACATATATACGATACATTGATTTATTAACAATTATAAATCAATATTTATACAAACATAATTATATCTTACATACTAAATTGAGACTTAGACATTGGATAGGAAGCGAAAGGTTACTTATACGTAAACTCTTATACTGTAAGAATTCTTATAAATTCTAAATTCTTCAGTTTTTATACCTTGAACTAGAAAATGTGCATAAGTTTTTTTACCTTCAAATATGATATATTTCTACCGTGACTTCAGTTTCCGAAGTATAATATAGCGCTCAAAAATAGTCAAAGTTAATAATAGAGCCTTGAAATACTAGAACATAAAATTATTATTATTCATATATATGTATATTATTTTAGTTGCATTAACATTAAATTGAATTGAATGAAGACTATCAAATAACACATCGTACATATTAAAGTTCATCTAATAAATAGTTATGTGGCCCATTCGAGTTCAAATGTTGGGGCAAGCGCAATCGTTTACGAAAGATTCTTGTTGAAGACGGTTTCAAATTTCTACACAAATTTAAAATTTGATCAGGTTTTCCTTTCCCTTTACATATAAAGATAATATACAGATATGGGCAGACGACATAAAGAGGTTGGCGGGAAGTGGATGGGTCTGAAGAGCTGGGGATCGAGTGTGGTGGCGAGAATTAGGGAAGGCCTATGTCCAGCATTGAACAAAAGATGGCTGTTGATGATGATGATGATGCCAGATATATCTGTATCTATATAGAAATAGATAATATATCTTGACGCCGTCGTGGCCCATGTGCGCGAGGGTAAAGTTTATAAGTTTATAGTTGAGATTTATTCTGTGAAAATATTTTACATTAATACCAACTTTTGCTCGTGGTAGCAAAATTACTCAATTAAAAAATTATGTAAGAAATGTTACTCTCATGACATGGTTATCTTATCTTAAATATCTGACCTCTTACACCAACCAATATCCATTTACCACCATGTAATGTTGCCAACGCTATAATCAAATAAGCTTTTAATGAATTATAAACATTATATCGGTATATAATTTAATAATTATCTTCAAGATAGATGGTCGGAAGAAAAAAACTATACAAATCGTTGTTTTTTCTATGTCATTTACCATTACCATTTTCCGAGCCTACTAAAAAAACTTCCTTTTTTTGTAAATATTACATTTTCCAATTAATTGTTAGATTTATTCTAAAATTACGTAAACTAAGCCGTGGGCGGATGTTACTAGTTATAAATGAAATAGCTGGCATCTTTATTTAAACTGACACGTATTCATGTTCGCCTGCCTATCATTTACCTGTCATCGATCAAAGGCTTTTGTGCATAGACAATATATATTATGAAGTAATCTGTCATATCCAGTTGTGATGTTGGCTCAAGCGTGCGATTGTAAATGCGACAGGTGCAGGGTTCGATTTCCACTCAAGGTAATCAAATATTTTATATTTTTATTTCTTCGCTGTGGTAACGAGACAAAGGGCGTGGCATTAGGCTCTAAGAAAATGTCATAACCTGTATGTTCCTTTTTTATGCAATTTCATGGCAAATTCTGAGTAAAAATGAGTTAATATTAATTATGAATTAAATAACTAAATATAATGACGAAATCGACGTGTTGAGTCGCGGAACTTAACGCCGCGTTATCCTCGCGCAATATCCCACAATCGCCTCAAACACGAAAACAAAAGAACAACAAAATTATTATTATTATAAGTAATTTAATTTAAAATCACCCACAGATCGTAGTTTAATTTAAAAACCATTAAGAATTTGTACATAATTATAATACTTGAATAAACGTATTCATAATATTATTATTTATTTTGATGATCCTAACCTTTTGCATGTGACCAGCATTACCTTTGCATTCTAAAAACGTGCATTGGTTTTTGATGTTATCTCTACGTATGTATGGAGCTTATAGTTGATAAATATTATAAACACCAAAGAATATTTTTTTAAGCATTCTAATAATTATATTACTTGTTTATATTTTTTAAGTGTTCAAGAGGTAGGTAGGTGCAGGATCGAATCCCGCTACTTTAAAATCTTTACGTTTCTTTTGACTTTTTGGTAGAAGATGAGATCGTTATAGTGCAGTCTTCTTAAAGTAAACTACAAAGTGGCGATGATCGTGGAATATATGGCTATATCGAAAGAAAATACACATATTTATTTTATATTGATTTATGCCGATAATATTGTATTTTTATTATAAATTGCATATATAGGTCTAATTTAATCTTCAAAATTGTTTAACAATATATTTCAAATTATTTATATATTTTTATATAATTATTATAAAAAAATATCATAATCGTTTGTCGCAACCATTACATATGCGATAATGTATGTATATTTCTAATCGCTTACTTAACTGAACTCCGTTCCCACGATCCCTCATTTCTATGAGACAGAGCATCGTGATGACTTGGCAGTGGTATGTGAAATACATGAAAGGTTACAATTCTTTTGTACTTTACTAATGGATTAACCGTTTGTTTTTAGTTAGGCGAAAATTGTAAAGAAATATGTTACACACCGTTATAGCGCAGCGGCACAGCGTCTGATATCGGTTGTTGGTTCGAGTCCTGCTCAGGGGAATGAATTATTTTTAGTTCCTTACTCTGGTAACGTGATAAATTGGGAGTTGAGCTCCGCCACTCTTCACTCAATGTCTCAAAAGTAGGGCCGAAGATGGGGAACGGAATGTCCTAACACTGGTTCTCCTCTGCCCTACTTTACTGTGCTTTATGAGATATGGCGTGAACCAAAAAAACTAAATATTTATTGACTGTAAAATTTTAAAAGTTGACTATAATTAATAGTTAATACATTTTTTGCCAAATTTATTTGTCAATTTTTTTTTTCATAATTTTTTTAACCACAGGTATATGTTTAATGAAATATTTTTATATTTATAATAAAGTTTTTATAGTAAATATAAACCTCACACGGCACTCGAATCCGCGACCTCGGCGTATTCCACATCATCGAATAAATATTTTTAAATTAATTAAAACGATTATATTAAATTTTCATATACCCAGTATTACGACATCATACCGATGTTCCACAGTTAATAGTAAATGCCTTATTTTACTCATCACAGCTTACTCATGGTTTGCTTCGAGGTCGGCTACAATGACGATAAGGTATTTATAAATTAATAAAGCTTTAAGTGTGACTATTTTAAAGGCGATCAAGCCTTTATTTTAAATATAAATATAAGTTGTTTTTTACTTTGATTGTAGATACTCATACTTAGAAATATAGTATCTAAATAAATGAACAAGCTAATATTATAAAGCTAAAAAATGTTTGGTTCATCGCGCTAATCTCTGGAACTAAGTACACTAAAAAAATTTATGTGAATCACTATTTTTTTTATGTTGTAAAGTCCTTTTATCGACGGCAACTATAGATATCACGGTAATCGTTTCCGTGTAATCTATTCTTTTTTTTTCTTCAAAATTAAATAAACATTAACCTATATTTTTTTATATATATATTTTGTTGATTGCTTCCCTACAACTATTAATAGCAGTGCTTAATTCGTACCAAAAAAACAGCTTAATTTTGAATGTACACTATATTTAAAAAAGATCACATTCTACCTTTCCCACCGATCCCTTATACACTACTTCTGAGATAAATGATGTTAAATTCAAGGGCGCGGCCGTTTATAATATTTCAGTAAGTATAAAACAATGGATTATTTTGTAAGTGGGTGTGTTATGGACAATGGCGTTTCTTCTCACAGGTTAAGACTGAAATTACGAAACGTCGATCGGAACCTCTTTCAAATTTTATGTAAAACTTTTGATGTGGCTACCTTTAAATAATATATATTTCAAGGAAAAAGCTTAAGTTAGATATTTAAGATAATATATGGCTCACTGTTTATATGAAATTCTTTAACCTGTTTATATTAGAAATAAGATAACTTACGAAATTTCAGAAGAAATCTTTTCCTTTTATGAATGTTACGTCTAAACTTATTCAAACACTAAATGGATGTCTTATAGATCTTATTATTTTCTAAGTAACCAATTTGTTATCAACGTCTCGGTGATACGCGTGAAATCGATTCAAAAATCCATTGTTGGATGATATAATTGGCTATTGACGATAAGAGACACGTTAAACTGAAATGTTAGGTTATTTTTGAGCAAAACGTTAATTCTAAACTCTCTTTTTACATTTTTATATATTCGCATATAATAAGGTGGGTGGAGAGAACTAGTATTTAAGTGACACTGTATGTGTAAAATAAGTTTGACATTTTAAGAATATTTAAAGAAATCTGATTAAATTTCTTAGTAAAGACATTTTCAGTGTTATTAACATAGCAATCGGGCAACTATTTTGGACATAATATTTTAAGCATAACCGGGGATTCCCCACGAGAATAAAATACACAGCTATTTGAAACAGCCAAATATTTCTTTATTTTGCTACGAATTCCCTTAAATTCTCTTACATTAAAATAAATTATAATGTTTATGTTATTTTTCATTAAGAAATAAATTACGTTATAGTTTTTTAGTCATTTGCCGTTAAAAGAAGCATTTAATCATTTATTATTATTATTATTACTTTACAACGCAATCAAATACCCAAATTTAATTAACACGTAGAGTAGCAACAATGGAAACACATTAAAATTTAAACATTATCATAAAAAAACAACACATATATATGTAAATTTTATATCACATCAATATAATCGATACCAAAACAGAGGGAACCTTGAGAGATTAATATATTAAATATTTTTTTACCAGATGCGACCGGGTCAATTAGTATGCAAAATTGGATGTGGTCGTCAGTCCTTGACATGCTGGGAATTTACGAGACAGGTTTCGATTTTTATTAAACAATAATTGTAAATAAGTAGACGGATGTGGGAGTGTCAATGCTTATATAATGTTTTAGTTGACAAAATATCATTTTAATGATAATTTTTTACGCCCACATAGTATATATGTATGTGTAAGACGAAGGTGTTATAATATGAAGGTGTTTTTTCTTTATGAATGGAGGAGCGTAAATAAAAAAAATTGTCGTTAAGAATTTCATGGCAAAATAATAGAATATTAGGTACCTATATACTGTGTAGAAAGAAATTTTAAAAGATTGTCATATATTAATATCATGAACTCTCAAAGAAAACTCTTATGTCATAGATTGCAATCTTGCCAGTGTTTAACCACGTTGACTACACTATCCGGTACCATAATCAAATTATCTTTCATAAAGTTTGGCTTTACAACCACACGTTGTATAACCTTTCTGAGCGTATCTCCAATATATACTAAAAAAGGCAAATCCTATCCTAGTGCCTACATTTTAATTTAAATTTTAAATTAATTTAAATTTTAAATTATATTTACAAAAAGTAAACATAAATAAAAGTTGTATATAATAACGCTAAGAAACTTAAAACTAGCTAATTATAATTTCTAATGAGCTTTGAAAAATAATAAGTTTAAAAAACTAAACATTTATGTTATTTAAATAATTTTTCCTCAAAAACGTACCGTGTTTTGTTTACTTTATTTTATTATATCATAGACGTAGGTATATTTTTTGTTCACGTTTTTACGTTTCATTATTAATAATACGAAATTCTAACATTCTTTTGTCGTAATGGAAGTTAAGTGGAGCCATTTTTGCCCATTCTGCCATCATATATACTGGTTTCCGAAACCCAACGCCATGTTTTATCTAAGCTGTTTGCAAATAAAAATATACTTAGCATTTATTTTTGTAGATGATTCAAATGTCATGACACTGTTGAAATCTTATATGTATTTCGTGTGAAAGGTCACAGCCATTAATCTTGCAATTCACATGGCTTAATGACACATTAAGAACTCTTGTTTTTATTCCAATATGCAGCTGAGAATTGTATTGACTATTAATAATTATTATAAGTGGTCAGTTTACGTACAAAATTGTGTTGTTTAATATGTTTTGATAAAATTAATATTGCCTCGATTTTTTGGGACGTGGTGTATTTTTATCGGTTCCATTTTTAATCTTTTTTAAACACATGTTTAATGATTTTTATAATATACTAGTGGACCCGGACGCGGCTACGCCTGCTTGAACTATAAGAATATTTTCACGTCGGTCATACTCATACTATGCCGCCCGAAGGCTAGGTCATTTCGAATCAGTGACATCTCCTTAATTATTTATTAGAATGTTATGTTATTAATAGTAATCTGTAATTTCAATCTAGATGAAATGCTAAAAGTGACTATTATATTTATTTTCATAAGGATGAATATCAAAATGACGCGGTAACGAACGCGGTCGCGTAGCGACGACGGTTGTTATTAACATGGCAGAATAAATTGCATGTCAAATTAGAAAGTATTTTAATTTATTAGTATATATGTGTTATATAATATTATATAGCCTATAGCACTTCTCAAGAATGCAGCTTTCATACAAAACAAAAACAAAGTAAATCGATCCAGTAGATCCAGAGATCTTAGCGTTCAAACAAACAAACAAACAAACTCTTCCGCTTTATTATATTAGTATAGATATTTTTAATTATCGAGTTTAATTATATATTTATAAAAAAATATTTCACTTCTTTTTTAAATGTCAAAGTAATTTCTTTTCAAGCAAACCATACTACAAAATTACATTCGAAAGAATAGATCATCGATCTTAAATTCTCTGTTCATTCATCCACAGATTATGCAAGCTATTGTGCGTGACATAATAGGTAATAAAAACGTGGTGACATTTGCTATTTTTTGTCTGTGATTTATGGTTATTAGCTGGTATTGTCTCTGTATTATTTTGGTTTTGGAAAATATAATTATTTATATAATCAAGAAATAGAAATAAGGAAAGGTAAAAAGAAAGCAATATATAAATAAATGTATCTACTAGAAATATATTAAGAAATATATTAAACATTTCGGGATTTATTTTTTATTATTTATTTCCTCAATAATATTCCTAGAGTTATAATGTGCAATGCTCTAACAATACTCTATACAAATATAAGTACTTTACAGTTCACGTAAATATGCTTTCTCTTGTAATCGACGGTTCTCTGATTGAGATGTCTTCGAGTATACGCTTTCGTTTTCATCGATTTTATAGTTATGTAAGTTTTGTTTGGGTATATGTTACTTTCTTGTTCTATTTGTAAATTTATTAATAAATATAATTTAAATAGTAATTCATTAATAGCTCTTTATCATAACCTCAAACTATTAAGCGAAAGAAAGCATAAAAATATAGAGAAGCTAGACAATATTAGAGCTAACGTATACAAATATTTTTACCTTCATAATTATTCATTTATATTAAAAATTAGAAATCTCTTTAAGAAATCATTAACTTAATTATGTTGAACGATACAAATGTTGTTATATCCATTTTAGATTATCCGCGGCCGTGATGTTAGTACGAATTAATTTCACCATTTCCTTTTATCTCTAACGATGATCTTTCGTAAAACATTTATTTTTGTTTAAGTAAATCTATGTTAGGTTCAAGATTTTAATTCCAACCTACTTTTCCAAATATTGCGGTTTTAAAAATTGTTTTAAACCTTTTTGAAACAATCAAGGTGGTTGATGATTGTGTTGAAAATTTTACTTGTATATATATTTTTAGAAAAACGCATTTTTTACAGCTTTTTCCACTTAGAAGGGTAGGCAGGGAACCTAGTGTTAGGACACTCCGTTCCTCATTTTCCACCTAATTTTCAAGGCAAATGTTAGGTACAGTAAACGAAGTTCCTAAATTTAAAAACCGGCGTATTATTATTCTAAATTTTGTTAATCATTAAATTATGTAAAAAAATAAATTAAGAAGCTCTTGTTAATAGCGTCTTCTTCGTCAAGGCGACTTTGTTTTTTTTAAACTACATTATATAGCTTATGGATTTAGACAGGTATTGGTAAGGTCAAAATAATAAGGACGCTACTTTTCGGTGTTCACGAGGTACTCTTGACCGTGGACAGATTAGTTTTTAATGACATTATAACATTTGAGTTTTTTTTTATAGATCGTAAAGAAGTCAAAGATCAAAAATATATATAATAAATAAGCTAAAAATCATTCTTTTTCATTTTAACGTCTTGTTATTATTATATATTAAATCTTAAGTCTACATTATATATATTTAGACATAGTTTAAGGCTTATTTTAATCTGATAAATACTATGGTACAATAGGTAATCTAGATCCCGAATCATCCCAAAATTTATTTATTAATGGTAGAACCTATCTTAATTTATTGCAAAAAGTTCCGTTTTATGACAAAAAAGGACTTGACACAAAAAAAAATGTCAGAATAATTTCTTACAATAAAATGAAATTTCAATATAAATAAACATGATAATTATATAAATAAATTTCATGAATAAAGTGAGCGCGAGCCGTTCTAAGAGCATCTATTAGCATCTAACTACAAGGTGGTATTTTGTAACTCTTCGATACTTGCAAAATGAGTTAAGATGCGTTAAACAAATTAATTTGTGTAAACATTAAGTAAGTGGACAGTAGTTTTACAGTCGCCCCACGTACTGAGATGACAGATACTAGGGTACCATCAGATTTTACATAGAATTAATAATAACTATTCTCGAGACTGTGTCAAGGAAATGTTTTCTATTTTATAATTTGTGTCGTTAAAAGCGCAGTTTTTTCTTTTCTCATAGGAATTTTAAGTAATTTCGTCTACGCGTTGTCTGTCAGTCGTACTATATGGATGTAATTAAATTTACACTTTCGATCTTAATAATAAGAATATTGTTTTTATTTTGGTTGATGTTTTGGAAAAAATGGAGATCTTCGCGGTTCTGTCATATATAGCAGGATGATAAAGACAACCTAGTGTTAAGATACTGCTTCTTCCAATTTAGATAATTCTTATTTTGTGCATACGAAACCTTAATAAAGGAATAGGTTACCTTAGATAATAAGTAACAGATATAAGAAATATTAACAATAATAATTTTAAATTATAAATATATATCTACAAATTCCTTTTAGCAAATTACCAATGTGTAACCGTGTAAAGCACTTGTCAATCGGGAAACTCAAGCACAAACGAACTTTTCGAAAGGTTAATTAGTTTGCTAAACTGTGTCATTACTGTATTTACATCATTTAGCTAATATTAGTATGGAAATATCATATTATTGTATTTAAAATTCGCATATATTGTAATAGTAATATTTACTATGTAAATTGCAAATGTTAAACTGAGTGGCGCAGATATGTGTGACGATTTAATAAATATATTTATATCCGTGTGGTCGAGAAATACAGAATAGTAACTTAATTTATGAACAAAATTTATTTATTTTTTGTTCGATTTATATATAGCAAGTAGACTTGAAATGGCTCTTCTCCATCCATAACAAAAATCCTAATAATAATGACATCCCATAATTGCCCTATTTAAGCATTCTTTATATTTGTTCCCATGGTGAAAACATGTGGTTTTTTAAAAAGTAGTAATGAATGCCATATTGACTTTCGGTATTAATCCTCTCATCCATTCGCAGATATCTCTAAATGGATGGAATCTTAAGAATAGAATGTTTTCCTTTAACCAAGTCATAATTAGATCATACAATACACAAATATTAATTTTATTGAGGTCATTTTATTGGCGTAGTACAGCGCGGTTATGGGTTTGATCCTCATTGCGGCATTAAGTATTTCTGATTAAGTATTTCTTGATATTACGAGAAAATTCTCATAATATCAATCAATACACAATATTTCGAATTCGGAAAGCGACGAACAGAGTATATTGACACTCCTACATGCGGGATAAACCGTAAAGCTAAAAACGTAAATAAAACAATTATGAACAATTTCTCATAAAATTTCTTAGTCTATAACTTTATCATTTTAGTTTTGCTAATTGATAAGAAATTAACACATCATATATGGATATTTCAAAAGCTTCGCAAATAGCGTTTACTAAAATAGTGATGCTAGTGAATAATTATAAATTTTCATGCCAATTATAGGTCTCTAGGTCGAGGTCTCAAGCTGAACTTGACTTTCTATAAGGAACTTTCTATAGAATTTGTTTATTGTAGTAGAAAGTGGCTGAAAATTTCTTGATAATTTTGTTTACTTATATTATTTTCTATGGAGTTATTGTAATTGATATATTCGTTTCTTTTTTCTTTACTATAATATGTACACCTGTTTGTCAAAAACACTAATCTTAAGTTTCGTTTATATGAGTAAGAAGAATTAAAACTTAATTTTTTAAAAGTCTAGGTGGTTATGCATAAAAAAACCTTCTTGGCTTCATTCATTCATATTAAAAATGATTCAAGCTTTAATAAATTTAAAAGTAGAATCAGAACTACTAAATATAAACCTAAACCCTATATAATAATAAAGAAATATTTCATTAAATAAGGCATACCAAACATTATCATCATTACTTTTAATCATATATTTATTGTTAATGATAAATAAAGAAAATTCCTTATTTTTAACCATAATTAGGCACTAAAAAATAAGTATTTACGAGCTAATTACAAAGTTGTAGTTCTACAATTAGCACGACACTTTTGGTTGTTAAAGACATTTGAATAGCTAACGTTATTTTAATAAATGTTACATCTAACTTTGTAAAAGGATGAATCGGTCTTACCAAATGAGCGACCATTAAATTTCTCTCTATTTAGAGAATGACATAAGACCTAGTGTCGTCTCGTTCAATAGTTTCCAGGTATAATCAATACTGTTTTGTATAGACGTGGTATTAGTAGTTGTCAAGACAGTATATATGTGAAAAAATTGTGTTATGTAAGAACTGAGATTAAATTTAATAAAAAAGTATAGCGTGTGACCATAAACGGTGTGGGTTCGATTCCCACAAAATGAATAAATTATTCAATATTTTCACTTCAAAGGAGTGTCTTAACACCTCCCTCCTCCCCAACATTGGGCTCCCTCCCTCTGCCTACCCCGTTATATCCAAGAGGACGTGAAGCTGAAAAGAATTAACTCGAATTCAATAAAGCATAAATCTACAAGTCAATCACCGAACTAAGATGTGTCCAATTTTAACAGGTACAACAATACAATAAGTTACAATACAAAATTGCAATTTCAATACGAACTATGAACGTTTTGCCGTTTTGTGCGAATATATTCACATGTGGCAGCGATGATGCAAACGCAGCATAGCTATTAGTAGAAACAATAGGCGTATATGAATTTTACGATAGGGCACTTTAACTTGTTTATATATTTGACCTATTGCCTAGTTTAAAGTTAACATGATATGATGAAAATGTTAATTATCTGTTAAATAGTGTCTATAATGTCTTCTCTCTCTCTCTCTCTCT
>HE670657.1:0-23860 GCA_000313835.2 Heliconius melpomene melpomene | reverse complement strand
TTTGTAAAACAAAACGTAACGTTACGTAACTAACGTATATAGTTGGCTAGATGTAGATGTGTGTAGACTAGAACCAGAAAATAGAGACAATTTATAATTACCTGTGTAAAATATTACAGGACAACCCACTGCAAACGGGACCCTATCACTAAAACGCTGTCAGTCCATCCATCCATCGGTCTGTCCGTCTGTCACCAGACTTTTTTGTTACCTCAGGAACCAATAGTTATCTGCCGTGTGGAAAAAAATCTTTTAATTTAATTTATTAATAAAAAAAAAATAAGTTGAAGGAGTAATGACAAGTCCTTAAGCGTTGATGACAATGAATTATTTTAAATAAATATAAGACTAACAATGATTATTATCATTATAGTACTATAAAGCGATTATACGAATATAGTAAAAAATCTTTTACAAATACCTGAGCTGTTTATAAAATACATTCTAAGCTATAAGGCTAAGATAATTGCAGACTTGTCCTTGTGTTCATCCATACCTATATTATAAATTCGAAAGTAACTCTGTCTGTCTGTCTGTCTTTTACGCAATCAGGGCCAAACCGCTAATTTAATTGTGACAAAATACTCATATATAGATACATGAGGGTCTCGGGATGAACATAGGATACTTTTCTTCTCATATTTGTAGTATTTTCGATATATACCAATATATTAAAATACTTATTAATTTGACATGCAATTTATTCCGCCATGTTAATAACACCCGTTGCTAAGCAACGATTTGCAAACTTTGTTGTTAGAAAACGTCATCCAAAATGTGCTTACTTAACGCATCTCTCAATTGAAAACTGAAAATAATTTCATAAATATATTCAATAAAAATTCGTATAGTTCAAGCGGGCGTAGCCGCGTTCGTGTCCACTAGTACATTATATTTACATGTTAGTTTTTACAGTGTAGTGTAGAAATTATATTATTAAATAAATGATCACCTACATATCTGAAATAAAAATATGAGAAGACGTAAAAAAAAAATGTTTTTCTGACTTCACTATTTATAACGTACAGCAGGATAGGCCGAAGAAACATAATGTCAAGTCACTCCATCCTATAAACTTAAAAAACTATCTTAAATACGTTTAAGTACATATCAACGACCCTTGAATACCTCGTGTAATATTTTATTAGCCATTGTTGATAAGATAAGATTATATAAAGTAAAATACCTCACCGCAAAGTCATAAATAATTATGCAATTATGACTATTTTTTCATTCAGCTTCACGCTTTTTCCCGTATAGTAAGGTAGATAAAGGAAACCTAGTGTTCAAACACTCCGTTCCCCAACTTTTCGCCGTATTTTCGAGACATTGCTTTTTAAATGGTGGATCGTGACTTGCCCTTCATCTACCAGATGCAAGGAAATGAAACTAAATTAAAAGCTGAAAATTATTTAATTATTTTCATATTTATTATTCGAGTGGTTTAAATTATTGTAAACTATTGCTACAGCAATATAAAAAACAAGGATGTGTTTACTTTAATATAAACTTCTTGTTTGTGTGACTACAGGGACATATAAAGCGAGACTATCGTACTTTTCTTTTGTAATTATACTCTACTAGCGACCCACGCATAGCTTCGCCTGCTTATTGTCATATTACCTATAACCAAATTAAACGAAATCTTTACATGAATTAGAATAGCCTATGTGTTGTTCTAATCCATTGGCTATATTACTCTAAAATTTCATTTACATCTGTTTAGTAGTTTTTGCGTGAAAGTGGCAATGATCCATCATCTTAGACTTTAACATTATAAGCTTCCCAGGTTCCCTCTGCCTATCCTGCTATTTAGGGGATACAAAGTGAAACAAACAATTTTTAATTAAAGTGTAAAAAGAACTCAACACAGCAAGCATTTCGAGAGTTCTTAAACAATAAGGAAAAATATATTTCATTAAAATAGCTTTTGTTTGAAACAAATTATTCCACGTATTCGTTTTCATTACGATTTATGAATTGTAAAACTTCGTTTATAATTATATGCTTTAGATATATTGTATCACTTGTTATCGCCTCCACCTTTATTTCCGAAAATCCAATTATGAATTTCGAGAAATCCCCTCTTATTGCTTTCCTATACCTACCCTACATATCAAATTTCAATTAAGTCCAGTAGAATTAATTATCTTTGTATTGACTGTCGTATCAGCGTATCGTAGCGCCCACAGTTATTTAATATAATTTAAGTGTATTCAGGGAAAATTTGTTGACGATTCTAATATGATTGTAGTATATGGTATCCCACAAAATTAATTATAATTAATACCTTTTAGGATTTTATTTCATCTAATTCGTAGACAATGTCATATTTAATAGAAAACTGTTTGTTTATTTCATATCTATAAAATATATATAGTAAATGCGAATTCCTCTTATAAAACTTAATTCCGCTTACCAAAATTTGTATAAATAGTCGCTTATATTTTCCTCTACAACCTTCCTTCCTAACATCTATCACAGATATTTAAATTTTATTTATATGTTCTACACATATAATTTCATGTGAAATATCGTAATAATGTAATTTAAAACTTAATTTCTGTTTCGCTTCAACAATTGGTAATAATCATAAAGTATTAAACTAATTCAATACAAAATACTAGCCTGTACTAACTAAGGTGTAATATATTGTAATAAGTGTATGACTATTTTGTGTTCTATGGTGTATTGAATTATGATAATCTTGCCTACAAAGGAAATCTAGTATTAGACAATACATTCAGACAAGGCAAAGCTAAAATATCGCTAAGAAAATTGACGAATTCCAAATTTTATAAGTTAAAATTATTTGAAACAACTGCAAGTAAATTTTATGTGGAAAAGATTTCTTAGTTAAGAGTGTACGTCCCAAAAATAGTTTAAATTAGATTTTTTTGATTATATAAACTTTAATTTCTTGGGATAATCTAGGCTCTATAGGTGTGTAGTTAATTCTTGTTCTTTTTGCAGCTTAAATCATTTCAGATGTTAATTTGGGAGCCCTATACCATTAAGTTTTATATTTAGATTTACAAGCATTTCACGGAAAGAAAAATTTACTCGAATTAAAAAATCATTATCATCATCATCTATGGACCATATACAAGTTCTAAAGAATTTGATTTCTTTTTTTAGACAAGATTAAAGATTTTGACTCTTTCGTACCCTAACCCTGCATTTAAAAAGATTTAAACGAATTTCCTATGAAACGAATTTCAGTATCCCGCGTATATCAGGGTAGGCAGAAGCAATTCCACGCTCACTCATCACTACACTTTGTTTTATCACCAGAACAAGAAAACGAAATAATTCATTACCCCAAGTGAGAACGGAACCCACAACCATCGCATACCGTCAGACGATGGCCTCAAATAACGTTTAATTGACATTAAATATAGATTTAAATCAGCTATACGTCGATTAACGTCTGTCTGCTTCCACAGCAATTGCAAAAGATTTATTGTTCAGAAACAGAATAGAACTTAAGTAGATAAAATTGAAACGCAATTTATACATAATTACAATAAATGTTAGCTGATGCAATAATACATCTCCGTGTCATCATTACATGAACCGCCTTCATTGGGGTTAATAAATTGACTATACCATCACACCAATGTATGGTAATAGGCTTTGGTACAGATTTTTAATTGTCGCTCTTCAAATTGTAAGTCCCATTTGTTTACGTTTGTCTGTAAAAGAACCCGCTCCTTTCCTGTGGTCATCTATTCTGTTCAACATGTCGCAAAGACCTAATGGATTTATTAATTCTATAATAATAAGGTTTTTTTTTGTAATTTTAACACTTAAGTTGCATATTTAAATGTTTGTAATAACTAATGATGTATTTTCTTTCAGAATCGAGCTGGCGTATAATGGGTCCAGAGAAGACCTCGACCCCTATGTGCCTGCTGAGCACAGACCGTTGGCATCTAACACATCGTAAGATATTCCTCTTTTTATTGTGTTATTTATTGAACAGTTAAACTTTTGGCGTTTCCTTCTGGCAACACAAGAAGGAACTCGAATTTGACTTAAAGCATAGATGTAGGTCCTATACACGTAATCCCAATTAGGAAATAATAAACATAAATGTAAAATTATTATCAAAAATATGTCTCAATTGCACTGTATTAAATGTGAAATTTATTATCTGTTACAACTTACTTTATTAAAAAATCAATACATTAAATTTATTATTCCAATATGTCATATTGTAGACGAATATATGCCACATATTATTTACAATGAAATCTAGCTGTGAATAATTTAGTTTGATTTACTCCATTCCATTTCATTCCATTGTCTATATTGAAATGGGCTACTTTACTAGCATAAAGGCCAATTATGGAATATTACCAAAATAATGCATAGCGCATTTGCAATGCAGCTAATACTGGGACTGTTAAGTATTTATTATGCTGTATCTGATCCTGATAATTGCAAATATGCATTTGCATTAATCTCTTTGATATCTATAATATTTGCAAATACAACATTAAATAATGTTTATCCTGTATAATTTGATATTAAAATTATATTCTTGAACTCGATCTTTCAGAAGCTCTTTGTACATGGTCTTCTTTCTTATTCTGTTCTTTAATGCAGATGATGCTTCAACATTAACGAAGTTCTTTAATTTACCGTTTCGAACGTGCCAGTCATCTTATCTGACGACCATATACCATATACCCTATCGTATTTACCGTTTATTAAATACCTCACAGCTATTTAGAAGAAGATTGATTGAAAATAATAAGAAATAATTGTCGATTTTCTAGGAGTTTTGGAGCATTGGCACATTTGTTGAAAGCCTCGCTTGGATCTGGTGTGCTCGCTATGCCTCTTGCCTTTAAAAACGCTGGTCTCGCTGTGGGAGTCATTGCCACTATGGTGATCGGCTTTATTTGTGCCCACGTCATTCATGTTTTGGTAAGTTCTTTTTGTACTTTTTGTTTATGTGATATTTTAACAAGCAATTGTAAATGAAGACTGTCGGATGATGGGGCGATGCGTCGGGAATATAATGTCTTAATACAAGGTTCCCTTTTACTACCCTCCTCTAGACAGTATACGATGTGAAGAAGAAATGGCATAGATTAAGGAGAACAACAGTTTTTTAGAAGATGGTTGATGAATAGTACAAATAAAATTTATCAAACGCCATAGATTTCAAAATTATTTTTTGAAATCTAAATGTAAATCTCTGTAAAATGAAGAATTATGTCAAAATAATAAAAAATGTAAAATATAAACAGTATTTATAATGGAGGTAATCTTTAAAGCTATTACAATTCAATTACAAACGTCATGCACATAACAGCTCTTCCCAACGTGATTTACTCGAGCAATTTACCTTGAAATAGTACATCACATGCAACAATGTTAAATAAAAATACTTATAATAGAAAAATATTAACAGAATGCAACTATTGACATCATCTTGAAATAATATAAGTGAACTTAACACTGTGCTTTGAAATATTTAATTTCCTCAAGTGGGAATCGAACCCGCAACCTGTCGGGTTTACATTTACACGCTTGTGTCCCTTCGCCACGACTGGATTCTAAGATGTAAAGATAATGAATTTTATAGTAAGTATTATAATATACTATTTATATTTTGTACAATCAGATTAGTTAAATATGGCTTATTTCTCAATTTTCTGTTAATTGTGGTTCAGATTCAAATTAATTATGAAAGAAATTTATATATTAAATTAAACTTTGATAATGGCTACTTCAGCTAACAACTTTGTTATAATCATTATATTTATTATCAATACAAGATTCGGTATTGACCATAAGAATAAAATGAAAACAAAAATAATTCATAATATTAACGATCGTAAAAGATACAAAGTGAACATAAAAATCCCTTAGGGTCGATCCATACTGTAGTGCCACAGTTAATTATTCGTCCGATCTCAGTGTTAAAATATTCTTACTCGAGAAACAATGAGAACACAAAAATTTTAATGATAATATAAAATTCATTGTTTCTTATATAAGAATACTTTACTAATACCAACGAACGGTGAGGGGCACTATAGTGTAGATCCAACCTTAAGGAGATAACCACAAATTATGTAACAACTTTCTCTCCATACATTGCAAACCACGATCTCCTTTATAAAGCGATAAACGAACTATTGTTTCGCTTTGAAATGTGTTCCCATCATCATTGGATTCTGAAATCGCTAACGGTATGCAAATTTTCTGAAGCCTCTATAAGTAGATAGAAGAACTATTTAGGGGCCGTGTGGTACGCCGGCACAGCATATATCTTTAAATGGGGCTCTAGGTTCATTTCTGCGCTCTATTCCTACACACAGACCAAAGTACTGGACATATATAATTAAAATGCTTATTTAAGTAGGTTAGGAAGGGAACGGGGTAGTAAAATACCTACGAGATTTCTCAAAATTCCTACGAGAACGAGATGAAACCGTATTTTCTACTAAACATGTTAAAATCCACTCAAACAAAGTATTTTATTTGCAAGTGATAATTTGTGGATAGTTTATTCCGTACCCAAAAGGTAAAAGGGACCCAACGTTCCGGTGTCTGTTTCTCCCTCTCTCTGCAGGCTGTTCCCTTTTAACCATGAAAGCTATATACTTAAAATTTATAAGTACTACTTACTTACATATTATTTTTCAATAACTATTTATTTTCTTACAGGTAAAGACATCACAGCAGTTATGTATAGAAATTAAGAAGCCGTGTTTAGGTTATGCGGATACCTGTGATTTAGTATTTCAAAATGGACCGAAGCCTATCAGAAAATATGCTCCATTTGCCAGGTAAGTTGTGCATTTACTTATTTTTGTACAATCATAACAGTAAATACGACAGGACAGTCAACAACAACAACAACAATAATAGTCCATTTATCGAGATGGGCTATAGGCTATATGACATGAGGTGCACGGTGTTTTGGGCTATATCTGCAGTCAGAGTTACGTCGGGCACTAATAATTTACCAATTACAACACAGCCAGCCCCATCATCATCATCAACAGCCTGTCCTCATTCACTGCTGGCCATAGGCTTCTCCAATATCAAGTGAATTCTAATTTTCTGTCACTTATCAAAGAATATTTAATTACAGAGAGCTGGCAGACTGGGCGCTTTCTGTCACACATTTGGGCGCCTGCTGTGTTTACGTTGTGGTGGTAGCTGAGTCTTTTAAACAAGTAAATATTGATATTATTTTATAGTTAATAGTATGTATCCCTCATAATATGGCAGGATAGAGGGAAGCTAGTGTTGACCCCGTTCCCCACTCATCATCCACTTTTCAAGATATTACGTGTTGAGTGGCGAAACTCAATGCCTTAATATAGCGCAGTTAATACTTTTTAAGACTTTTGTAGATCTAGAAAAAGCACCGAAATCGGTTCAGACACTTCATTATTATTACGTAGGAAGTAAAAAAAGTACCCCTTATAACTAAAATTTTGCGAACTCATTTCGAATTTGTGTCAGTTATTTTTTATAATATAACAATAATTTAAATATACCTACATAAATTTTATTGTATTTTGACTATAATTTATTTATATTTTAGAAAATTTTTTTCTTATACTATAATATTAGATAAATTAAACATTCCACTAAGCATGAGGTTAATAACCTTAAAACAAAAACCTTTTAATATCCCTTACAAATACACACTCTCCCTTTAATACACACTCTGAATATGTCAACATTTTAACATTTGGGGCGGACGTGTGTGATATTTAATATACTCCCTAAATAGGAAGGAATATAAAAGAGAAAAAATGTTCTAGAAAACATACTTTTAGGTCCATTGACTTATCTTTTAATGGTAAAACCTATATAATGTATTATTAAAAGAATAATAAATAATTAAAGATAACTGACTACATATAAGATTCTGAGCAGACTAATTTGAAGTTTCTTTTATTATTATTAGCTTCACGCTCTATCCCGCGTACAGTAGAATAGGCTGAAGGTCTACCTAGAACCTAGTGTTAAGACACTACGTTCCCTACTTTCCGCCGAATTTATGGAGACATTGCGTGTTGAGTGCCGGAACTCAACACTTGTACCTATGCGCCACGACAGCCCATTTATAGTTTTTTAAAAAATATTAAAATGATGTTGTCAAAACTTTTTATTTTTAATCTTAATTATTTTAAGCCTTTAGTTACACAAACTATATCTCTAATAAAGCTGTTTAAAAAAAAAGCTTGTAATATCCGTATAAAATACATGTAGAGACTTGTTAACTTAATTAATTCATCCGGCGATCCTTTCTACATACATAATTATTTACTTTCCCTCATTTAGAATCGTTTAGTAACAAATTAAATCTTACCCTTTCTAAAAAGACCGACCGTGTTGTTTTTCTCTGACATTTTTTTTTTATTTCAAGTGGGAGTGACTGATCACTTAATAGTTTATACCCAAAGATGAGATATGCATAAAGATGAAACTGTGTAATTCATACATTAACATCAATATCTTATATTCGATCCTCTGTTGGGGAAATGAATTATTTTCATAAAGAGCAGCGTTAAGTTCCGCAACTCAATAGTAATAGTCTTGAATTCAGACGTAAACTGGAGAACAATGTATATTGTCACTAGCTTCTCTCTATTTGTCCTATTACGGATTAAGCCGGGAAGCTTAAGAGAACTAGAGCATAGCAATTTGAATTTTATATTATAAATAATAAGATTGTTTTCCCAATTTCAGGTTTCAGACGAATACGGTGGCCCTAACTGGTCAGTGACAGTGTTCTGTGCACTAACACTTGTAATACTGATACCTATAACACAAATAACTAAGCTCAAGTACTTGGTGCCGTTCTCAGCGATGGCCAACTTTGTATGGTTGACGTCGATATGTATATCATTGTACTACTGCTTGAAAAACCCTCCTTCGCCGTCTGAGAGGAATATGTATACGTCAGTTTCTGGATTACCTATTTTTATAAGGTATGTAAAAATGTTAAATTAAATTAAATGAGCTTCACGCTGTATCCCGCACACAGCAGGGTAGGCAGAGGGAATTTAGTGTTAACAGACTCCGTTTCCCCATTTTCCACTGAATTCTGGAGGCTTTCCGTGTTGAGTGGTGGAACTCAACGCCGCGTGTTGCCTCGACACCAGAGCAAAAAAATAAAAATTTAAATAAAGTCTGCACTTATATATTTTTTTAGCTTCACATTGTATCCCGCACATAGTAGGGTAGGCAGAGCGGACCTGGGTACCTAGTATTAAAGCACTCCGTTCAACACTTGTGTAGAATTCTTGAAGCAACACGCAAGTGTTTAGTGGTGGAACTCATCGTCGCGCTTTGCCTTGGTACCAAAGCAAGGAACTAAAAATATGAATTATTTAAATTAAGTGAGAATCGTCGCGTTTGCAAGGCTGTGCCTCTCCGCTACGACGGCCTTTACTATGTTTACCTCATATATTTTATGTATTACTTTCTCACACACTGCTTTATATCACTATAACGAAGCAATAATATCTCCGACGTCAGTCAGTCAGCTTCAAAAGGAAATTTATTCCTTTGAAACCTTCAAATTAGGATAGTTTCACACTGTATAAAGATTTTAGGGACTCTCAGTTTCCAGGTGACTCCTAATAAGGATAAAACGAAAAATATATATCATTTTAAGAAAGTCGTTTACGTTACGTTTAAACAAGCACAGGGTGCATAGAGTTGAGACACTCCGTTTCACATTTAAAGTCGGTTTTTAATCTTATAATTGTAATATTATATCTCAAAATATTGTAATTATGATCAATTTGTTTTTAATTTTATAACGAAATCAAAAAATATATATTAGGTATATCACGAGTCGTAACGAATTTGAAGTTGTTGCGAATTTTATAAACGTAAAATCTTATTTTTTCGCTTTCCCATAGGAATTTCAGAAAATCTTTTCTCAGTTTTCCTACACTCCCTAAAGAATCTGCCAAATTTCTGTGATCTACGTCGCATAGTCCCACAATCAATGACGGAAGAGTTTTATATTCATAGATTAGCATTAGAACACACTGCCACTAACCAGTCCTGGCGTCCTGGATTGTGGGTTAAATTCCCACTCGACGAAATTTTTGCACTCTGATAACGGAATGTCGGAACAAAACGGAAATGTCTTAATAGGAATGGAGTGTCTTAAAACTAAATTCCCAAGTTCATTCTTACCATGCTATATACGGAATACAGCATGAAATTAAAAAAACATAGAAATTTAATCTTTTAAAACTTCAACTTTCTTTTGTTTACAGTACGAGTCTATTCGCTATGGAAGGCATAGGAGTGGTTATGCCCATAGAAAACGAAATGACCAAACCTCAACAGTTCCTAGGATGTCCGGGAGTTTTAAACATTGCCATGACAGCCGTAGTGGCGTTATACGCTTTTGTCGGATTCTGCGGTTATTTGAGCTTCGGTGAAGATGTTAGGGGGAGTTTAACGCTGAATTTACCTAAGGATGAAGTGTGAGTATGGAATTTAAATTTTAAATCTTTCTGAAAATAATTAAATAATTCTTCTCTCTTCATCTCTTAATACGCAATGTCTCAAAAACTGGACTGAAAGTAAGGAACGAAATGTTTTAGCCTTAGGTTCCCTCTGCCTACCCTGCTACTTACGGGGTATAGGGGCAAAAAAAAATAATCTCAGCATTCTCTATATCTTTTCTTTGTTAACTTTATACGTAGAAATCAATTAAGCTATGGGCGTCCCATACTTTACGATAATGGCCAACCAAACACTTTAAGCATTAATTGGATAATTTACTTAATAGATCCATTAAGTTTAACACAAGCTCTTATTATGTAAGAACGGAGAATATTATAGTATATTTCTATATATATTAAATGTAGTTTGTATGGAAATATACTATATACTAGAATGATTTTATGTAGGTACATACATATAAATAAATCTTCCGGGTACTTAGGGAATGACAGACAATGCACAGACAAAACTACTGGACTTAGAATATAGGTAAAAATTTGGCATGTAGGCAGGGAGGGAATGGTTGGGGAGCCTTGTGAGATTATGGAAGGAAAAGAAAGAGATTTTCCATTTTAAGCCTTTAAAGTTTACGCAAGCAATTTAAGCGGTGCATAGGGAAATCATTTCAAACATAATTATTACCTTTTATTCTGACGTAATAAAAAATTTCAATATAGCCAAGGATTTAATAAATTTCTTTATTTTTCTGTTAACTGAAACTTTTATTGATAAAACGAAAAAATTATATGTATGATATATATTTTAAGCGATATTTATTAAACTTCTTCTTATTATATCTGTAGATCTAAGGTGATCCATAAGTTTTCACGAGTTTATTCACGAATTTCTTAGAAACTAAAAGTCATATCGAGATAATTATTTTTTATTTAAATGTGTTACGGAAAGGATTCGCGCCAAGTGTCTGTATAATTTTTTTTTTTTTTTTAGATTAGCACAGACTGCAAAAATAATGGTTGCCTGTGTAATGGTGCTCTCATATGCCTTAGTGTTCTACGTACCAGTCGACGTCGTATGGAGAAGAATACAGGACCGAATCCCAGCGAGAAATCATAGGTGGGGTGTTGCTGGACTCAGGTTACTTGGGACACTTTTCACAGGTATATTATTTCTAAATAATTACAATTTTAAGTATTTTTTTGCATTTAGAAAATATATGCCCACGGAGAAAAATGGCGAACGGAAATGTCTTAACACTAGGTTCCCATGTATCCTCTGCCTACCTTGCTATGTGCAGGATACAGCATGGAGCAAACTTAACAATTTTAATATAAAAAAATACATTATTTGAGACCATCGTAGTGCAGTGGGTCAGGGTCTGTCTGTATATGTGATTTCTTGTTTCTATTCCTACATATTAGTTTGATTTCCCCGCTCCAGTAGACGAAGCGCAGGTTTGGATTCCACCATGTTTCAAAAGTCGACAGAATGCAGGATGGCCACCGAAAACTTAGTTAACAAATATAATTTTCATTTTAGTTGGTCTCGCCTGCGCTATTCCAAGATTGGAACTTTTCATGGAGCTAGTTGGTGCCGTATGTCTGTCCATTATGGGGTTGGCTCTACCAGCGATCGTTGAAACAGTATGGCGATGGGGCAAAGATCTAGGACCTTGCTACTGGATTCTGTGGAAAAATTGCCTTATAATATTATTCTCAATGGTGGCCTTAGTATCGGGAGTGACTTTCTCAATAAAAACAATGATTGATAGTTTGTGATATTAGCTTAAGAATATAAATATAGTTTGTAAATTATATTATTTTTAGTTTACTATTTTGTTGTTTTAATTTTTTATTCATAAACTTTTGTATATAACGAAGCAAAGTTAATAAACATCACGTAACCAACAAAACCATAAACAACAATATAACTATTTCAGAAGGAAATATATTCCTAAAAAATAATATGTTTTAAATTATATACACCGATGCCGTTGTGGGGCAAAGGCACATGGATGTGACTGTAACGCGACAGTTGTAGATTCGATCCCCGCTCGAGCTAATTAATTATTATTTATGAATATTTTCATTTCTTTGCTCTGGCACCAAGAAAAAAGCTTGGCGTAGAGTTCCGCTACTCAACACGGCAATTCCTCGAAAATTCAGGGTATAGTAGGAAACAGAGTGTGTTAATACTAAACTCCCTCTACCTATCTTCCTGTTTGCAGGATACAGTGTGAAGCTGATTTTTTTATATACATCGTTTTTTAAAAGAATATATTATATACTTACGAACTTATATAATACTAGTGGACCCGAATGCGGCTACGCTCGCTTCAACTATACGAATTTTTATTAAATATATTTATGAAATTATTTTCAGTTTTCAATAGAGAGATGCATTAAGCAAACTCATTTTGGGTGACATTTTCTAACAACAAATTTTGCAAATCGTTGCTTAGCAACGGTCGCATAGCGACGATTGTTATTAATATGGCGGAATAAATTGCATGCCAAATTAATAAGTGTTTTAATATATTGGTATATATCGATAGTATTACAAATATGAGAAAAAAAGTATCCTATGTTCATCCCGAGACCCTCAAGTATCTCTATATGAATATTTTATCACAATTAAATTAGCGGTTTGGCCCTGATTGCGTAAAAGACAGACAGACAGACAGACAGAGTTACTTTCGAATTTATAATATAGGTATGGATATCGATATTATATAAGTTCTTAAGCACTTATTTGTATCAATTATATAATTGATACAAATAAGTGCTAATGTAACGTGTAATTTAAATATGGCTCTGTCATGATTAGGCAGGCTCCTCCTCTTCAAGGCTAAGAAGCACTCACGCTTGCAAAAGCATCCTGTTTAACCTATAGTTAAATGATTTGGAATTTTGTTAATTTAATACATTGCAGGTTTTCCATTGCTAATCTAGTATTTTCTATGGGAAAACAAGATTTTTATATATAGTTATAGAAAATAAAAATATTTTGAAAAAAATTGCAATAATCAAATCTTATGGATGGTAATGGCGCAGAGGTAGGAGCAATGTAACTGTAAACTCGACAGGTTGTGGGTTCGATCCTCTCGAAGAAATTAAATATATGATATTTTCTTCTCCTCGCTCTGGTAACGAAGTAAAGCTTGGCGTTAAGTTAAGCAAAAAATATATTTTTTTGTGTCTTGATTTTCCCGAATTCAAAACATTTTACGTTAATTATTATAGTGTGTAAATGAACGCGGTGTTTGTGGCTTCAAGTCCAATTTGAGCTTAATAAGTCAGCTTCGTTCTGTATCCTGCGCACAGCAGACAGACAGAGAGAACCTAATGTTAAGAAACTCCGTTTTCCATTTTCCACCGAATTCTAGAGGTAATGCGTGTTGAGTGGCAGAACTCACACACTTGTGTCAGGAATCAGGTGCTCTCTATTTTACCTTCGATAAAATAGATAATAAAATATGCTTGACGACAACAATAATAAAACATTTATTAAAGAATTCTAAAAATATGCTTTCCTGGAAACCTCTTTAAAAATTTCAAGGAAAATCATCTCTACGAGTTTAAATTAAATTTCTTGACATTAAAGTTTCATTAAATGACAAGTACAAGCTTTAAAAGAGATTTTATTAACTTAATAAATTTCTTCTTAAATATTTATCTTTCAAAATTGAAATTGTTAGTATTATGTTTCCCTTTCATAATCTCTCTTGCGTGGGAACATAGGTGGACCTATGGACACGCAGGGGACCCTTTAGAGAAATGTAAATATATTTACTGTGACATATATCCATGATTTTTGAGAAATAGTAGGCAATTGCCCAGAGTGCCCATCTCTGGGCCAGATAATAACTATGGATAAATTCTGGTTATATTTGCTTGTCGCTTGTTATAACGCACGAAAATAGCGACAATTTGTAAGGAAATATCGAAAAATAAATTCATAAATACGATACAAGGTCTTAATAATATCTTAATTCAAATTAGACAATTCGACAATATTTAGATTTCTCAGTTATTTTCATACAAATATACGTAATTATGTAAATAATAATCCCTATCTAAAAATGCAATTTTTATTAAGAATCAGAAGTTATAAAATATTAAAATAAAATTAAAGTCTTCAATATAAATATGTTGAAGGAAGATTACCCGTCATATTATAAATAAAAGAATTAGATAAACTCATTTAGTCATAATTATTACGAAGTGCAGTATTGGTTAAGGTCATATACCTTAAAATTAGGCAGAGGTGACCTACCCTTTATTTGAGGTGACCTAAGGGATAATAAACTTATGCATATATAAAAATATTGGTAGAAAATCATCTTTTTTTTTATGGGAAAAGGACAAGGCAAACGAGCGTTCGGGTCACCTGATGGTGACCACCGCCGCCCACGACGCCGTGCAGCACCAGAGGAGCTGCAGGTGCGTTGCCGACCTAAATATAATAATCTAAATATAATTTATGACAATTAAATAATTATGTGCATTATTACATAAAAAACATAAGCACCTCTCGGAAAACATGATTGATGATAGTGGACGAGGCGAAAGAGGTGGAAACCGTAGCGTTTGGCACTCTGTTCTCACTATCTGCCCCGCTAAGAATATAGCGTGAAGCTGAAAAAACTAGCCAAGAGAGAGTCGGACTCGCCTATGATATATTATATTTTTAATGAATATTTTTTTTTATCACAAGGCTTCGTTTTGCACTTTGAAAGTTGATATTTCGCATGTAATTTTTCAAACATTCCTAAGAGAAGACTTCTTTAGAAAGGCGACTAGTTCTAAATAAAACAAATTTTCATTTCATAGCCTTTGATTGTTTTATAATATAATAAAATTATTCTAATTAACAAAATTCTATTATAATCCAGTATTTTCACTTATAAAATCTCGAATTGTTGGCGCTGCGATATCAGCAAAGACACTCGGTGAGAGGGCCTGTCCGCAACCTCTGCCAAAGGAAACTATGCCGACTGCCAGACCATCTTGTATGGCTGCTCCTCCGGAATCACCCTGGAAAAAAATATTTTTGAATAATTTGCATGAAAAAGGGAGGCTATCGTGGCCAGTAGATCAATGTCTAAGGCCCATATTTAAAAACCGCTCTAATATCTGAGATCGATCTTGAGATCGTACTTTAATACATTATATTTCAGTTCCTCGAGTGGGCATCGAACCCACAACCAGTCGCGTTTACAGTCACACTTTGTGCATATGCGCCATGACTCCTTGACCTTATTCTTAAATTATAATCTACAAATGAAAACGGCATCTCAAGATCGATCTCAGAGTTTGAGAGCGATTTGTAAATACGGGCGTAACTACAAATGTTTTTTTATTTTCATTTCTATACACTGGAAAGGTTAATTGAGATCCGCCACCAAACTATAAAAAATAAGAATCATATTCATGCATACATATGCATATGTATTTATGTTTGAAAAGCTTTTGCTTCGCAATTCTTAGGTATTTAGATATTTAAATAGTGATGTAAAAAACAGACGAACGTCCTACGCTTTTGTAGTTAGTTAATTAGTAAAAACAAAACAAAACAAATAAAATTGACTGACTGCAAAAAATAAAGATTATATTTTAGAAATAAATTCATTAACAAGTATTAACTTAACTTTATAAAACTACTGCGCAGCGAAAATATCAAATCTGTGATGAATGAAAAAAATACTTATGGCAGTGGGTTCGATTCTCACTCGGGGGAGTGAATTATTAATCAATATTTTCATTTCTTCACTCTTGCACAAGGCAAATGCCTCGAAAATCTGGCGGAAAGTAGGGGATGGAGTGTCTTAACACTAGGTCCCCTCTGCCTAAACTGCTATATGCGGAATACAGCGTGAAGCGTAAAAAAATAATAAACTACACAAGTATATTTT
This sequence comes from Heliconius melpomene melpomene, assembly GCA_000313835.2. Taxonomy (NCBI): domain Eukaryota; kingdom Metazoa; phylum Arthropoda; class Insecta; order Lepidoptera; family Nymphalidae; genus Heliconius; species Heliconius melpomene. The sequence goes on along the minus strand of HE670657.1, from coordinate 7,476 downwards.
CTAAGATAGACACTTAAGAAACAACTTAAAGATGTAGTTCTTTATTTATGGTGTTATGAGCGTGCCAGTTCAGCACTACTCACTTCACCAATAACTTAAAGATTATAATCTACTCTACCTGACAGGTGCTTTTACCCCCTAAAAAGAATTTTCCCCCACACCACATGTTCCTCGTCAAAACTGTAGGGTAGACTAGGAAACATCTATAGAAATGTACGACTGGCAGCTCCACATGCATGAGACGATCGGGGATCGTAGAGGCTCCTTGCTAAAAATGACAATTATTTTCTTAAGACGTCGGTGTATTCCTCTAGGTATATAAAGTCACTTTTCAATGTAATATCTAATTGTAATTCTAAGTAAAATTATTATATTTTTTTTTCTTCTTCATTCGAAGATAAAGCGCGAGCTTAGAAGCTAAATATACCTATTTTATGAAAAAGAATTAAAAAAATATGAAAAATACACTTTCATAACAATATATCAAGAAGCAAACGCTAAATAAAAGTAAAAATACAAGTTACTCTAACAGCACATGTTCAAAGTAAAATATATCTTGAAATTTCAGAAGAATTGTTATTCTGTAAATAAATAGTCCTCTGAAAGGCTTTACGCATTAAATTAGGTTCTTATTGTTACTAAAAGCTACGTATAAAATAACATCAGTAGGTATATCTATATGATTTATAAAAAGACTCCGCCAAAATACATTTATTTAGTATATTGTAAGTAGAAAAGCTATTTTTCTTTCAAGCACTTTATAAGAAAACAACTATTGAGATCTTTTCTTATATGTTTATTTATATAGTGGTACTATTTTCTAAATGATATTTATAACATCTATATTATATTATATAGTAACATCATAAGGCTATAACGTTTGTTTGGCCAGTCGTTGCGGCACAAATGTGACTGTTAACGCGGCTGGTTGTGGATTCGATCCCCATTTGAGGAAATTAAGAAAATATTTAAATGTACATTTTCATTTCTTCGCTCTGGTGTCGAGAGAAAGTGCGGCGTTCAGTTCCGTGCGCGAAAATATCACAAAAAAATACACACCTTTGTCCTACCCCAACCACTGACCATAATTTCACCACTCAAAGGCCTACCCCTTGGCGGTAAAGCTATAGGCCGCATGGTATCACTAAACTGTATAGGCTCAGCAGTTTTCATGTACGCTACGTCTTTATCGAAGGGTGGGTTGTCGTATTCCGGGTGAGGCTTCACCTCAGCTATGGGGATGATTGTGCCGTTCTTACGGAAGGAACTACCTGCTCGGAGAACTACAGTTGATGGATCGACACTGGAAAATAGTTGTTTTGTAATTATGCTCTTATTAGACGTTGTGGCCGCTGTGCTGCCGTATGACTGTATCGCGACGGTCGTGGGTTCGATTACCAGTGGGTGGAATAAATTATTATTTACGATTTTTTTACATTTCTTCGCTTTGGGGTCAAGGCAATCGAAAAAATTGATGGAAAATGGAGAATGAAGTGTCTTAACACTAGATTTTCTGTACCTACCCAGCTATATGCGGGATACAGCGAGAAGCTGATTAATTTTTTTTAACACACATTACATTTTTTTTTACTAAGGCCCACTTTTGGCGAAAGAATCCCTCCTTTTTACTATAATTGTCTAAAAAATCCATTTTTTCTTTCTAAATACACTTACTTTTGAGCACAGTGTCCCGCTGTTAAAATATAGTTTTCGCTGACAATAAAACCTCCACAGAAATATGAATTGTTCACTATAAATGACACCTGGTACGGATGCTCTTCTATGTTCGCTTCCTCACCACCCACTATCCTGTCGCCCACGTCGACTGTTTCTAGATCATTGTCCTCGTCATTTACGGGGACCCTTTCTGATAATATTATTTCTGTAAAAGAAATATTTTTTTACATATTTTTGAATATTATAAAAGTACTAGTGGAACCGGACGCGGCTACGCCTGCTTGAACTATAAGAATATTTTCGCGTCGGTCATACTCATACTGTGCCGCCCGAAGGCTAGGTCATTTCGAATCAGTGACATCTCCTTAATTATTTATTAGAATGTTATATAGTAAACTATAATTTCAATCTAGATAAAATGCTAAAAGTGACTATTACATTTATTTTCATAAGGATGAATATCAAAATGTCGCGGTAACGGTTGCGTAGCGACGCGACGGTTGTTATTAACATGGCAGAATAAATTGCATGTCAAATTAGAAAGTACTTTAAAATATATTAATTTATATGTGTAATGTAATATTATATAGCCTATAGCACTTCTGAAGAATGCAGCTTTCATACAAAACAAAAACAAAGTAAATCGGACCGGTAGATCCAGAGATCTTAGCGTTCAAACAAACAAACAAACTCTTCCGCTTTATTGTATTAGTATAGATAGAAGTATAGATAGCTTAATATTTCTCTCGCTATATTTTCAAGACATTGCCTGTTGAACGGCAGAAATCAACGCCGAACGTTATCTACCAGAGTGGAGAATTAAAAAACAGGACTCGAACCTACACCCCACATCAGTTCCTAACCCACTGTGCCAAGACGGCCTTACTTATTTATATTATTTAATTAAAATGCTAAACAATATCACCACTTCAATAAGAAGCTAATACCTACTCAAAAGGCAATTTGTTGGAAACATCAAGTATACCGAAACACGTTTACTAAAAGATCAATCGTTATTTAATAACCACTGTGGCGTAGTTAGGAAGTTAATAGCGTGATAGTGGCGGGTACAATCCTTGCTCGTGGAAAAGATTATATTTTAAATATTGCACTGAAATTCAAAACATTATTTATGTACATAAGTTGAATGGCGGAACTTAATACCGGGACTATTATTACCATGGCGGAGAAATAAAAATTATTAATTTTCTTGAGTAGGAATCGAACCCACTGCTATCACCTTGAAAGTAACACGATTATGACTTTAGTCTACTAGTCGACCAGCCTATTAATCGGTTGCTAGGACTTTTCTTTAGAAAAAAGGCATTTCGAAACAATAAGCAATCGAGGTTATTAGTTAATATAATTCCCACTACATTTTATTGCAAAATACATACAAAAAAGAAGCCGGATACTCGGCGCTTTTATAAACAAATATAGACACAATAATTTAATAGAAGATTCGTGGGAAATCTCTTCTCTCCATCTTCTTTATTAGCAAAAATATATTTTTTAACAATATTTTATTGGCGAAAATGGAATGGAATGAAAAGTTACTGTAATATGAACAAAACAAATTCAATAAAAAAAATTGGCGTCGTATAAAAAAGCTAATAAAAATGAAGCTCTAAAAGAATATTAAAAAAGTTGTGGATTAGGCGAAAATAAAGTCTTAGTAAAATTCAAACGTTCGCACTTAAGTAATTTTATATTTGAGTAAAATCAAGAACTCGGTAACAGTTTCATAAGATTTTCATAAATTAAAAAAATATGTAATCAAAAATCAGCTTCACGCTATATCCCGCACGCAGCACAGCAGAGGGAACCTAGGAACAATATCACCAAAATTTCAACAGAAAGGGAACCTATAGGGAACCTATCCCGCCATACGTGAACCTAAAAAAATATAGTTATTTCTAGTTATTTTTATAGCAATGTTCTATTGTCCCGTTCGCCTAATTCACATTCTATACACGAGTAAACGAAAGTTGTCACCGTCATTACTCATCGCCCGATCGAAACAATACTTATTTAAGTTAAGCCATTTATAAAACGTGATGGGGCTATTCGTAGCAGAATTGCAATTTAGGAGAGCTCATTTTATATTGTAAACATATTTTCCTGTTATTAAGCTTTCTAGGTAATAAAATATTATGTTATGGTTTAATATATAGGCTCTTTTTAGTAAAATTTTTGTTTTTCATATTAGTCATCATCATCATCATCAGCCTGTCCTCGTCCATTACTAGACATAGGCCTCTCCAATGGCAAGCCACTGAGCTCGATCTTCAGCTCGTCTCATCCAGCCGTTGCCCGCTACTTTGCGAATATCGTTACACCATCTAGCTGGAGGACGTCCTACAATACACTTGCCGAGGCGTAGTCTCCACTCTAGAAGGTGCTTACCCCAACGGTCATCAGTTCTGCGGCAAATGTGACCTGCCCATTGCCACTCCAGCCTGCTAATCCTATTCATATCACGTAGCTCAGTAGAACAGCGTCCAAATATAGAACGAGGTTGTGGGTTCGATTCCCACTCGTAGGTTTGAATTGTGTTCATTTCTTCGCCCTGATCTCTCCCAAAAGAAACAACGCAGCGTTGAGTTCCAACGCTTAATACGCCATGTCTTTTTTATCTATAGGTTATAGATTTCATAAATCGTAATTGAATCAATTGATTTGTTATTTAATTTTTCTCGATTAAATTGTCGTATTTAATAGAAAAACATTAAGTCCGATGATTGTCCCTATACAGCGGGAATTTCGGTATGAAAAATATATATTGCTCCATAATCTCATAAAAATCGTTTCATCTGTTCAAAGACAGACAAACAGACATAAATTTTGAAATAATTTGTTTAGTATCATTAAATTAAACTAGGTATATTATACACTTGAAAAACACTTGGTCACTTCACTTCAAGTTTAGAGTATAGATTAAGTGTAATTAAGGAAAATTGATTGGTTATCTATATTATTATACACTTAATAAATCGATATTATAATCTTTTAAGACTTTATTTGATTTTGCTCACAAACATGTCGTATTTTTTTATTAGTTTTATTTTATTGTTTATCTTGTTTTTGTCTTTCTCAATTTCCCTGCACTATCTTTCCCGCTACTTTGCACTTATCCACTTCCACGGGTTGACTGGAAGAGATCTCTTCTAGAGATAAGTCCACCGTTGTGTATGTCTTTTCTTAATGTATGTTTTATTCTGTGTTAATTTAGTGCAATAAAGAATCTTAATCTATTTTATGGAAGAGTGTTTAACTATTTCATATTTTTCTAGGTACACGCGTAAGGCAAAGATAGATATAATTTTTCAAAAAAAAATCCCGGATAAAGATACAGATAAACAAAAAAATTACAGAGAGACAGAGTATATATGTTTGTATAGATTAAAATTATCAACTACAGCATTTTATTAATTCTTATTAATTTTTGTAAGCTATTACCACCATTATGTCACTTCACCGTTTCCAGATCTTTAATTTATCTGGTTCTGTTCTTAAAGTGGTTTGGCTCTTATAACTAGACTGCTATTTGCTGATTATTCATGAGATATTCCAGATCTTCAAAATATGTAAATAGAAGATGTTCATCTTGCTCAACAACTTTTGCAATGGATGCATTTAATCCCCCATGGATGGATGGATGGATGGATGGATCCCATTCCCGTAGGTATTTTTCTATGTCTCACTTATTACTCTCCTAAACACCCTACTACGTAGCTTGATGAGAACGTATGGCTTAACAGTCAAAGCGCGACAGTTTCCAACACTAATACTATACTTTTTCTAAAAAGTATTTTTCTTTCCTTGAATAATACTTTAATAATGATTAAAAGATAAATTGATTATTAAAGCATACGTCGCAATTTGTATAACGAGATTAGGGAAATCAAATGTTTAAAATTAAACATTTACCTGAGCCAGACATCGAATCTACAACCACTGTTTACAGTCAAACACTTCGCAATTTATCCGTGTGCTTTACCATGAAACGATTAAAACCAATTTAATAGCAATTTCAAAGGTGATCTACGCAAATAACATGGTATATGCGCAAACACGTCGAATCGAGTTCGCCATCATTAGATATAAAGACCGATGCACGTAAACTCAATTAATGTGTTAAAATGATACTTGATGAGGCCAGTTCTGACATAGGGGGCACAAGTGTGTGAGTGTTAATGGGGCTGGTTGTGGGTTCGAAATGGAATATTTACTAAATTTATATTTTCAAGGCAAAGCGCGGCGTTGGGTTCCACCACTTAACACGCAATGACTCCAGAATTCGGCGCAAAATTAAGAACTTAGTGTCATAACATTATATTCCCTCTGCTTACCCTGCTGTGTGCAGGATATAGCGCGAAGCTGATAAAAAAATGATATTTGCGATTATAGTCAGTTTGTGGCCTTGTAAATTTTAAAGAGATAAAGTTTTTTAGTTATTTTTTTTAGTTTCCCGCTATATTCCTGGGGGAGGAGGACCTATTTTTAAGACACTGCGTTCTCTAACATTGCTATCTGAGTGGCGATAAATAATAATATGCGGTAGTTGGCGAAAGCTAATCCATCCAAGCCTCTTAAGTATGTTAACTAGGAAAATATATTTCCATATGTTTACATTTTTTACTTTGATTTTATTTAGCAATTAATTTTCTTTATTTGTCAGCTTCGTCTTGCTATCAGAGTGAGAAAAAAATAATTGCACCAAATGGAAATCGAATTCACAATCAAAAACAGAATTAAAATATAAACGCAAATTACTACGTTTAGAAAGTTTATATAGTAATATATTTTATTATAATTTTCCTTATTATTTAAATAAAGAAAGAGAGCAGAAAATTAAGAAATAGTGATATAACACTAGATTTTCCCGGATGAAATTATATATTTAAATCGCTCTGCCTGATATTTCACATATCAACTAACCTATCCAAAAAATATTTAAAACGTAAAATAAATTCCCAAACCTCACCTGACACCACCAAAGGCGCGACCACCAAACAAACGAACGTAAACGACCACATGACACTAGAAAGTAACTAACCTAATTGAGTTGGATCGCACTCAACACTCAAGTACTATATACCACGGGCATCGCTCATTTACATAAGTATGCGATACCCACATCACGTTACAATTGTTGTTAGAAATTGACCTTACAAAGTAATAATTGTATTATTAATAATATTAATACTTATATTGTCACTAGTGGACACGAACGCGGCTACGCCCGCTTGAACTATACGAATATTTATTAAAATTATTTATGAAATTATTTTCAGTTTTCAATAAAGGGATAGGTTTCGGTGTCAAATCTAATTACTAAGCCTTTTTGTTTTACTTTGCACCGACTTCAAAATTATAAAATCTTTATATAATTATTTTTCACTTTTTAGTTCGTTGTTAGAAGTCGGTTTTTCTTTTTGTTAAAAATTAATTTATTTTACGATTTTTAGTGATGGGTAGATCTTAAAATGATGCTTCTTGAACGAGTGGTGATGGTGGTGGTAGTGGTTGTCAACGAGTGGTTGTGATTGTTCTATGTAAAACTTCATTTAATTAGCTATTATTTTTGTGCAAAGTTACATTTTGGTATATTGACAAGAACATACATAAAAAGTATTCGGGTAAATTCGGAATCTCCCTTTTTTGTAAGTTGGTTGGAAATGAGAACATCCTCTTTTTTGAGTATTGGTTGAAAAGAATGCAACGATCAGGAATCTCATTTCTGACATCAATTTAAAAATTTTTTGATTGTAACTATTACAGTATAATCAATTTTTA
>HE670655.1:81465-110936 GCA_000313835.2 Heliconius melpomene melpomene | reverse complement strand
CCCCTGCGACACGACTAGCCTCAAATAAATTTAGTGTACAAAATTAAGTTTTTTCATAATATTTTTACATAAACTGTTAATCTATGGTTGGTTATAAAATAATGTTCGTCTCACGATCAAAACTCAGGAAATGTAGCTTCCCGTTATACGTTTGATATGAAGTCCTAAATATTTTTATGTGTTTAGGATATTTTTTACAATATTTTATTGAAATTTATTAGAAAGTTCCTACTTTATACTTTTGTGGTTTAGTAGTCAACTTTTTTGTAACAGAGTAGACAGGGGAGGCTTTCACCACTCATCCCTTTCTTGAATTTGAAAGGAAAGTGGAGAATGGAGAGGATATCTTAAAATTCTCTTTGCCTATCTTGACATGCGGGAAAATATTTTAAATAAACCTGCTCCATCCTGCACACAGCAGGTTAGACAGATCGAACCTAGTGTTAAGACACTCCGTTTCCGCCGAATTCCGGAGCCATTGCGTGTTTAGTGGCGGAACTTAGCGCCGCCTTTTGCCCCAATACCAGAACGAAGAAATGAAAATAAAAAAATTCTTTTCTTTTCCCTAATAATAATAAAAGACAGTACATTCAAGGAAAATATATCCGTATTATAAATAAATAATAAAAATAAAGTAATCCCTATCCAAGACGATTGAAATGTTTGTCGCGTCATTTGTACTAAACGTAGTGTGGTGAGAAATGGCGCGTGCCGTCCGGTGCAGAGTTCCGCTCTATCGGAAAATATCTAATGGGGACTTGGTTAACGACCACGTGGGTTTGGTGGGTATTTTTGGGAATAGCTGAATGTTAACTGACTTCAAAAAGGCGATTATGAGTTGGACATGTATAGAACAGTTTAGGAATTGAATAATATTTTTTTAGCTTCATTCATTCCCCCATGGGGATCAAGCCAAAAGCCATAGTGTTTACAGTTACACACTGTGCCGTATTTTACGTTCTAGAAATAAAACAGAATAATTGACGCTGATATTTAGCCTTAATGTATCTACATATATTCGTACTGTATGTATATGTATTTACTTGAGATATAGGACTATCAGTAGGCATCTAGTAGGTATCTAGTAGGTATCTAGTAGGTATCTAGTAGGTATCTAATATCAGTCTCACGAGATACACATTAGTGTGTAATTAAAGACAATTAGTGCGGTGGACCGTCTACCTTTGATTATAGCCAGCTAATAGTAATATCGTTATAGTGCAGTAGTGTCGTAATTTAAGTTTAAGTTAATTTATAGTTGTAGATTCAATTCCTGAACAATGGATATTGGAAATATATTTGAAATATTTGTTCGATCAACAAACTACGGTTTTCTCAATTACCCCTGCAAAAATGTAATTTTTCTATTCCCCCGACTCAGAATCGAAATTGCAACGGTCTTCTTCATAGTCGTGCGCTTGTTGCACTGCACCACGATGACTCGTTTTTTTTAATTTAAATATTTTTATCTATCACGTTGAGTTCTGCCACTTAACTAAATGTCTCGAATTTTGTTTTGCGAAAGAAACGCAGTGTCTTAGCACTAGTCTCCCTCTGACTACCTACCTATACGCAGCATGCAGGGTGAAGCTATGTTTATATAATAACATGAAATTTCCTAATATTATACATATAAATTAGAAGTACACAAGTGACAGTAAAGTCATCACTAACTGATTAATATACTGATGTTGTCAGGTCAGTCAATTTCTAATTTGTGTTGGTTCGCCGCAAAATTATAGGCACGTGTTCTCGTGTGGTTTAAAACATATACATATATAATATATAATTATATATACTGAGGACAGTTATGGCTTAGGAGCACAAGCGTGCGACTGTAAATGTGACAGGTTATGGGTTCGATTCCCACTGGAGGAGGCAAAGTGCGGCGTTATGTTTCGTAATACACAATGCCTCTAGAATAGCATTGCAACCAAATATATATTTATATAAGAGATGAATAAACACAAAAAAAAAATATTTAATTTCAGTATAAGCCATGCTTAGTTGTCATTCTCACAAGCTTAGCTTAGCTTCAAAGTTCAAATAAAAAAATCAAGCAAATTTAATCCTTATTTCGGTGAAATAGGGGATGAAATGGACAGACCTATATGTAAAGGGCAATAAGTGGCGATCAAATTGAGATATGTAGCGACACGTGTGGGTTATTACTTTACGAGTGTGTGGACAAACTATGTATGATATTGCTTATTGGGCGGAAAAAGTATCCTTAGACATTTTGTAGGGTAGTTGGTGTTTAATGTTATATTTTTGTATTTGTTCCCGAGATTATTTGAAAATATTGCGTTTTTAGCTACGTAGAACACCATTTAGTTAAAAAATAGTAGAGAAAATATTAAAATTTAAATATGAATATTATACGGCTTGGCCAATGTGGCAAACCTGCCTAAATGTGTGACAGAATGAAACTAGAAATAAAAATATTTTACAATTAACCCACGTGTGAACTCTAACGTGAATTTTAAACGACAAAAACGACTATTGAATCTAGCTTTGAAATTCTCATAATCCATTTTATTTTCGTTTCAGTTTTTCAGATGTCATCGACGATAAAGTTTTCAAATATTTTTGATCTTGATACGACCATCGCATTTAATCACTTATTTTCCCTGCTGCTTGGAGGACAAAAAACCATAAGTTAAGTAATATTTAAGTATCGAAGTTTTCTTAGGCTTCGACCATAAATGTAATAAGCTATGAAAAATGATAGCCATGACGTTAGCAAGTCACGGGCAGGACCATTTATCAATATTGGTTTGTATCGTACCAGCAAAATATATTACTTTTACTTATTTAACAAGATGAGTATGAGTATAGGCAATTTTGTAAATGCTTACAAGGCTTTTCTTGTTTCACGCTGTAATACACGCTCTCCGCATATACAAGGAGAGGAAGAAGAAACTTAGTGTTATGGCACTCCGTTGTCTGTTTTACGGGAATTGCCTTCCAAAGTAGACGAATGGAAATAAATTATAAACAATCATTCACCTAAGTGGGGATCGACTGCATGATAATCGTTCTTACACCCAAAAAATAAACCATAACACCACGTCGACCTCAGTTTATTGTGGGTTTAAATCGCTTTAAAGGGAATATAAGTTATACCAGTTTATAGGTAAATGATATTACTTAATCTATTAAAACAGCAGCATTGAGTTTTATCACTGACAACTACAAAATTTCGAGGAACAAAAATATGAAACAAATATTTTTCTGTAAAAAAATCAAATATAATTCCGCGAAAACTACCATCAAGAATTTACCTTAACTAAAAAACCATACAATTTCAATTTCACGGACAGTTTATGAGTTTTAATGGGCCACACATACATACATATTTCTAGAAAAGCAGCCGTTTCCCAAACCAAATCGAATGTCACACACGCTTTGATCCGACCGTCATTTTGCACTTCGTTTGAGCCACCATCTGGGCGTGGAGTCAAAGGAGCATCAACGTTCTGTGAATTGTTATTGTGGTTGGTACTCGAAATAGAAATTATTGTATTATTAGACTTCTTATATTTTACATGGTATCTTTGTTTATCAATGTTACACAAAGCGGGGTAGGTAAAGGAAGGCTAGTGCTAAGACACTCTGTTGCCCAGTTTCCGCCCAATGTTCCGCCGGAGTGTTGAAGAGTAAGAAAGAAGAAGAAAAGAACAAGAAAAGGAAAAAAAATCTTTTCCCGGAGTGAGAATAGAACCCACAATCATACAGTTTACAGTCAAACATCACAACCTAATAAAAACATATAGAATTTTTTTAATTAACTTTTTTTTAATGTATTAAAAAATAATATAAATAATATATTATAATTAATATAGTACCTACATTTTCCTTTGCCTACGCTAATTTAAATACTAAAACTAGTTTTGATATAAAGCAAACATTGTTTCAGGCGTTTAAATTCAACAAAGGAATAGATGAAGAAACTATTTTGATTTCACCCTTTACTTGTGTTATGTCTAACAATTATGTAAATTATATTTTTGTAGACGAAATTTAGCTCCAGACTCTGTCTTTGTGTGAGATATTCTATTTTATACGGTGGCCTTGGAATCAAATCTTGCTTAATGATTATGTATTTCTAGATTTAACGCTGTATCCCGCAAATAGCAGGATGGGCATAGGGAACCTGAGACACTCTGTTCTCATTATGACACTTCGGGTTCCCACTTTACGCCAAATTCTAAAGGCATTGCGTGGCACTGAACTCACGCCGCGCTTTTCCTTGTTAGCTGAGCGAGGATATAAAAATATTAAATAATTAATTTCTTCGATTGGGAATCGAATCCAGGACCTATGACGTATGTAGTTCCACGCTTGCGCCCCTGCGCCACGACTGGACTTATTTAAAAATTAACTGGATTGCTGGACTATTTGCTAAATTATAAGGTTTTGGATATTATATTTATCGAGGAAGGTTTTAGGGTTTGTGACATCTAGCTTATCATTACAAAGAATATGTCATGTTTCAAACACAAATCTCAGTGATTTTCATATGACAGTCGAATTGTCCTTTACATTAACGTATACTATAATTGATTTTAGGTTTCTTTTTTTATAAGTGAAGCCATTTTTTAACTGTATCTCTTTTTAACATCCATTCTTTTAATTGTATTGCATTATCTTTTTGTACCGCACAATCTTCTTCGTGTATTCTTCTTACAACGTGACATTGGAGAAGTAACTTGAGCTCAACTGGCTCAGAACGCCAAAATGAAAAAATAGAACAAAACTACAAAAGGTTAAAGGTGGTCAATAATAAAGATATATCTGTGGCAAGTACAGGAGCCATACCAAAAGTACGCACAGTAAATAAGAGAAGGGGCCGAGGTTGATTCACTCATGAATATTCACCCGCAAATATTACGCCTTAACTATGTTTTGACGGGGTTAGGTCGCTACCTTTATATTGACACTCACTGGTAGCACGCAGATTTACATTCTGATATTTGTCTTTGTTCTGAAATTAAGAATTTAGATAAATATATCTCCATTTTACTCATTTTCTTCTTCACTTTTTATCCATTAATGGAAGGTAGAAGGAGCATAGCATGTAGAATCTTCACTCCTACATTTGGATTTCTCGAATCCAGCTTTAGTTACATGTTAAGAGGCGGAAGTCAACTGCGCGCTTAAAACAAAGAAATATTGTTTTATTTTACATCCAAAGCGGTACATGTGTTGACATTAATATATAATAGTGGCTGTAAAGGAACGTTTTTACCCACTACTATATTAAAATTTCGCAGTAGTTAACAGCTATCCCAATATCAATATTAAAACGTCCGTCTCTTAATCGAATCAATAATCAACAATACGTTCGTAAACACGGTTGTAATTAGCAATCTCGTAACTGTTGTTTGCTCTGTCTTCGTTTTCATAACTTTATTATAATTTCAATGCAATTTGAATGTTTAAACGAAAGTTGGTATTGGAGTTCAAATCCCTGTTGATTGTTGTTTTTTTGGTTAATCTATATATATAAAAACGAAAGGTCACCCACTCATCACGAAATCTCAGAAATTACAAGTGCTAGGAATCTCTAATTTTGCATAGGAGTTATTTATAGGACGTAGGTGCTCGCTAAGACGGGAATTTGCAATATTCGATTGCTAAGGGTTTATTTTTGGGGTCGGAAGTTTGTATGAAAGTTCGTTACTACAAATGCTAGGAGTCTCAAATTTTACATGGACGTCACTTATAGGACGTAGGTACTCATGGAGACAGAAATTAATAATTACGTAGTTCACGCGGGTGAAGCCGCGGGTAGGCCGCTAGTTATGTTATAAACCGTTTTGAGATTTGACTTTTAGTATTTTAAAACATTTAACAGCATTTTTGAAATTAAAAAAATAAATAAAGCAGTAGCCTATTTTTTTAACAAATCAGGAGAAACCTAGCCTTAAGACACTTCCTCACTTTCTGCTTAAGTGTGAAATATTGCATGTTGGGTGACAGAAGCCAATGCACTCTTTTACTAACAAAGCAGGAAACTAAAAATAATTAGGAAAATTCTTTAAATAATCAAAACATAATAATCAATAAATTTTGTGTTTAGGGTCAGGCAATTTTTTCGTCTATAAAAATAGGGGAGCGAAAATAATTTAAATAATAATTATTTCTCTTCGTGAAAATCAAACTCATAACCATTTAGACGCTGTCCCACTGCGCAACAACGACCTCAAATAGACAATAAAAACACAATAGTTTTAAGTTCATTTTATTTCATTGAAATTCGAGTATATATTTTCATGAAATAAATTAACGTATCTGTAGTATTGAAGTTGAAATTTAAAATATTCATTGAAATTGTAATCAGTTATTAATACTATTTGTGGAAACTGATATGGGAAACGTGATTCGCGCTTTTACATTATTATTTATACAACACTCGAGATTACTTTTTTAACCGACACTTTTATGGAAAAAGAAGAGATAATAAATTTTTTTAGCATTTAGTAGTGGACGAGAACCAGCGCGACGGTTAAAGTTTTTTTTAGCCTTACGCTGCCCTTTGCTTATCGTGCAGGTAGCATGGTAAGCAGAGAGCACCTACAAATTTGGGCTACGCATTGTTTCGTTACTAGAGCGAGGAAATAAAAATATAACAAAAAATATTAAATAAAATATTAAAATAAAATATCCTGTTTACAGACACACGCATGCCAAAAATAAAATGTGTGGCTTCTTTAACTTCATGTATAAATAATATAATTTATAAAATTTTAAGCTTCCCCAAATCCATATCATCCACTAATTAAAACATTCTACCCCCAAAACTTAATAAAATCTGCATAACATATTAAAATTAAACTCTCATTAGGATCACCTCAGGGCAACGTCTATATCAAACCGCAAGTCACACGCCATTACCTACAGAATACGAATATTAGCGCCGCGGAGCACTCGCTCGTGAGATATTGCGTTAAACGTCGGCAATAAAGTAACGTATGAAGTTAACGCTTGAATACGATTAGTGATTAAGGAACAGATATGTTATATAAGTATATAGTATGGACCATTTCTTCGCTCTGGTAGCAAGACACACCGCGGCGTTGGTTTCCACTAGGTGTCCTAGTAATTATAATTTTTAACAAAAAAAAAACGACTTCTTTAATTTCAACCAGATCCCATAATCAGAACCTAACTAAACTTTTATCAAACTACTAAAGAATCATTGAAATCGAACTGCTACTGCTTCGTACGGGAGTACGAGCACCGACCACTTTACTGAACTGACAACCACCATATTTACTGACATAGGTCCCGACTGTGCCATCATAGAGTTTTCATAATTCACAATTATAATATTGGTGGACGTTTTGACGTGGTCACATCTGTTGCGGCTGGCCGCCCACACTCCACACCGACGCAGGTTATTAAAACGTCAGATTTGACGATGCGCTCAGGTCTGGTACACATCATTAACTTGAAAATACCTTGTGAATGTTGAAACTGAGCTACATTATAGCAATTTTTTTCAGTTTCAAGTATCCCGCAGGGTAGGCAGAGGGAATCGAGTGATAAGATACTCCATTCCCATTAAGATATTTCCTTTCCCCACTTTCCGCTGAATTCTTTAGATATTGTGTGTTGAGTGACGCAACTCAACGCCGCGCTGTGCGCCGACACCAGACCGAAAAATTTAAAATATAAAATATAAATTGGATATTCTATTTTGTAAAATATTATTTGTAGTTACAACAACTCACCGTTTGCAGTTTGCAATTATGAAACACGAAATCTCGTCTTTCGTGTAGGAATTTTGGGAAATCCTCCCTCAAGTGCTCTCCTATATTTTTCGAGAACCCCACGTGGCAAATTTTAACGTACTACGACGCGTAGTTCCGGCTGTGGGTTGTATGCCAGTTACTGAGTAAGGGAAGAGTTTCATATACAAAGCTAAATCTTTTTTAAGAGTTTTTACTTTTTGAATATATAATGGATGTGGATTCAAATCCCGTTTTTGAATTTTGAATAAATCATCGTTTCTTGCGATAAAAAATTTTACAGACGGTTAATGACATAACCAATACTAAATGCAATGTAAAAACACTATCTATTATAAGTACCTAGAGCGATATAATATCTATTATAGCGGTATAGATATCTATATATACAGAAGTAGGTACAGTTCTCCACTTTACGATGTTTTTTATTATTTTTAGGCCGGAAAATCCATAACGCTTCTTTGTTACGTATTAAAGTGCACAGTCGTAAAGTACCAAGTAATTACAAGGGGTTGGGGCAAATATGTGACAATGTGGGGGCGGAACAAAAGTTTCTGTTTTACTTTAATATTTCACTTCTGTCGCGGGAAAAGATTTTCTCTGATTAAAAATGTTCTTTTTGTGAATACTAGGTACAAGTGTACAGGCTGGCTTTGTTCTTTTGTGCGCTTTTTGAATTACTTTATTAAAATATTTATGTATATTGTGTATATTAGGTACAACGTACATATATCATGTTAATATATGTGTTTTATTGTAAAATTTTAAAATTATATATTTTTCTATATCAATTGCTTATATATAATTATTTTATTATGAAAGGCAGTACCTTTAAAACATTTTAAATAGACTAGATCGTTAAGTTTCAGTCAATACAATAAAATAGTTGTAGTAATTTTGTCAAACTAAATACTTTATATTGATATAACATTTTTATTTCAATTCGACAACATGAATTCCGTTACATTTATAAATACTCCTAATAATACATATTTTTGTATATCTTTATGTACAGAAAGTAAAATTTGTATTCTAACAAATAGTTAAATCTATTGGGAGCTTTATAACTAACACTGTTAAGCACAGTCACACTATGTTAATTATTTAAACTAATCGCGAGGAACTATAGTACAAAGATTTTACTGCAAAATTTTGAACATTATGCAAACGAAGCATAGTAACTGTGAAGTTTTAACTGGTTATTAGCTTTATGTATGAAAATCTCTATTTTGAAAGCTATTGTTATATATATATAAAGTTAGTTAGCACGTCTTCTAATGGTTATATTTTAAATTTAAAAATAAATAAGAAATCGTCTTGTTTCTTTGATTCCCACTCGGGAGAATAAAATACTTTAATTTAATTTTTGCTGTGTGCGAACATGAGTAGAGTCGGAACGGAGTGTCGCAGCATTCAATTTAGTTTAGTGTTGGTTGAATTTTCAGCTGTGAGCACCACGAAGGCCGAGACGGAGAGATTTAACACTACTATCATCATGAGTTGTCTAAAGAAGTAAAAGTTTAAGAAAATGTACTTGTTTACTTATTGCTGAAATTGTAAATCTGTAGCCAGTCTACCCGCAAAGGCATTAACTTGGTACTGTAAAGGCGATGCCTCGAGAATTTGGCAGAAAATCGGAAATAGAAGTAAGTGGAAGTAAGTTAATAGGAATAGAGTATCTTAACACTGGGTTCCTAGGTTTCCTCTGCCTATCCTGCTATGTGCGGGATACATCGTGAAGCTAAAAAATAATTAAAAAAGAACTTTATGACAACTATGCTTTATAACAGTTACTGCTTTATAACATAATTATAACCATCACTCTTCCGATAAGAAACTGTATACTAGTTTGACAAGATAGTTTACAGATTTACAAAGTTATATAAACTGTTTTTATATACTTATACTAATATACATAAAGACTATTTTGCCCTGTTTCAAAGTAAATTTTAATGGTAAAAACCTTTCAAAGACAAAGTGATGTTCCAAGACGCTCACAAAAGGGCCCATGCCTCGTTTAGATTTCAAAAGATATTGTTAGCGACGGTAAGAGAACATAAGGGGACGTATTCATTTTCTTCTATTACTTTTGAACAAGTTTTAGAATTTAATAAAAGTGACTTTCGTTTGGAAATGCTGTTTTGTAGTATTTTTTATTAACTTTATTTATTATTAACTCTGTATTCCGCACATAGCAGAGTAGGAAGAGAAAATTTATGAATCTACTGTTAATCTCCTTTCCCATCGAAGAATTTTCGTTTTTCAATTTCCGCCGAATTCTGGAGGCATTGTGTGTTGAGTGGCGCAACTAAACGCCTTACATGGTTTTCAAGCGGAGTAAGTCCGTTTTTCCAAACTATAAAACGTTTATTGCCGCTACCGTAAGAATTTGATAATTTGATTTTTTTAATTTTACAGCTTCACGTCGAATCCCGCACATAACAGAAAGACCCAAGGAACTTTGTAAGACAATTCTTGAGGCGTTGCGTGTTGAGTGGCGGAATTCAACGCTGTGCTTTCGTAAATTCACATATCGCGTATACATTTGCACGCTTGTGCATGTGCGCCACGAGGCCTCAAATCGTCTAATATCAAAAAGAGGATAAAACCTCTTTTCATCAAAAACCCTCTTTTAATGCTCCCTTACACCCCTCCAAGGATGCCTTAGCGTTATACTCTGCGTAAACTATACTTTCAGTAACAGAAAGTTTCGTAGAACGGAATTCATGAACGGATATCATTATACGTAGTTTTAAACAAAAAAAGCTTTAAATTATTTCAAGGAAATTAATAAAATAATATAAAATAGAAGTTCCTAATAACATTATAAAGCAGTTCCACATTTCTAAAATATTTCGCACGTTATAGAAGCGTTAAAGCGGGAACAAAAGGGTGTTTGAAACTAAACTTATACGGCGGTCTGTTAACTCACATACAACTTCCAGATGCGTGAGCTTCGTCTGTATATTCGTTGTTCTATAAAGATGGATATATTCTCATTTTATATTGTCTAAAATTAGAAATTTTCTTTTCAGGCGTCTTTAGATTTTTGTCAAAGTGAAAGAGAAAATAGAGTCAAAATATTACGTTCTATATATGTAAATTTTGAAAATATCCTGGATTTTGGCCAACTTTAAAAACAATGGTCGGCCAATCCAGCGAATTTCACTTTTTTCGCAGCTTCACGTTGTGTCCCGCATACAGCATCGTAGTCAGAGGAATCTTGTCATTAAGATACACCGATCCTTACTTTCCGATCTGATTTTCAATTTTTGAAGATTATGTACCTACATAAATTGCCGTCACGGCGCAGCGGAACGATGCCCAACTGGAAGTGTAACGGTTGTGGGTTCAATTCCTCACTTAACACGCAATGTGTTGCAACACGCAGTGGTTAACGTAGGGCCTTAACCCTATGTTCGTGCTCACCCTGTTATATACAGAATACAGAGTGAAACTATAAAAAGTAATTGCTATAAAATAATAAGATAAAACATTTCAAATCTGTTATGCATCTTTCACTTAGCAATACTTTGGCGCTGTCTGTACAATGGCCGCTTTGAAACTCGAGCCGGCTGTTGACGTCGAACTTACGTGTTATTACAGCTTTCAAGACTCTATGCTCTATGTGTGATATTCTTAGAATATAATGTTTCATTTATAAATTTCTAATAGGCATTAGAATGGGTGCGAATAAATTATAGTTTTATGGTAGTAAAAATTATATTTTCTTAAGGAAAAATCTGTATAAAGAGAATTAGTGTTAATAGATACGTATTTCCCCACTTTTCACAATTTTCGAGACATTGAGTGCTGCGAAATTTAACACTGCGTTTTGTCTTCTTAGTGAAAATAATTTACTTACCCGAGTAAGAATCAAACCAACAACGTCACGTTTACAGCCACAAGGTACCGCTACGACGCGACGGCCTCTATAAATAACTTATCAAAAAACCCCAAAAACAATTAACAACGTAAATACATACATATATTTAATTTTAAATAACGTTTTAATCCAATTAGCGCCTCGTAATGTCGCACCGAGGTGTAATTTACTGTCTGCATCGAAATCATTCCGTTTTAAATTCATTTTGCTCGGTAATTGGAAACTGGTTATTTAATTCCAAAATAATAGTTAATATTAAGGGTTAACCCTAGATTATTATTTGATTATATTTTAGTTAAATTTGATAGCGTGTTTATAAGCATAAATTTTTATCCATTTTTAACCGCCAGGCTGTTTTTTGACTATATAACATTTATATAGTCGAAAAACTAAACTATAACCAAATGACATAGCCCAAACTGTAGGATATACTTGAAATCTCTAGGTTCTGGCTACGTCATCCGACTAGCTCGATGATATCATACTATTATGATGATTATGATTATGGTCGCTACGTAAAACTGGCTAAGTTTTCTGATATAATTATTATAAATGGGTTAAATTCCATTTCTAAGGTTCTTAATTATACTTATTTACAAGCTTTCATAGTTACAAGTCGAACTAATAAGTGTGTTAAAAATGCGCGCTCAGTGAAAAAAAATATATTTTATTTGTGAAATGCCCTAGAGATTACTTAGTTTATATTAATCTCTAGATTACATAATTATACTAAGATCTTATGATAGAGGTCGTTGTGGCGCCCCTGCACCGGTCTATGACTGTAAACGCGACGTTTGTAGATTTGATTTCCACTCGGGGAATATTTTATATTTTTATTTCCTCGTTCTGGTAAAATCCAGGGTTCCGCAATTTAATATGCAAAATAATAAATAAATAAAAATTACAACAAAAAAACATCGTACTTGTATAAATAAATATAAATTTGAACAAGAAATTTTATAAACTATATCTAAAGAAATAATATTAATTTTGCTATACAAATGTAAATTATAAAACTTCTATAATATAAACACAGTAAAGTTGACGAGCTTCAATAGACACGTAAATCCATCCGAGTGTACTGAGCCAAAGATCGTTCATAAAACAGAGAATCTGAGCAAAGAACCAATAAACTATCTAGACTAAACTTTAATTAAATTTTGTATTGTCTTTAATGTTGTGGTGTAAGTAATAAGCTTTAACTTTTAGAAAATAAAAAATAATTACATACAGCGTAAAGCCGGGAGAAAATAAAAAACCAAACAACCGCTCGGGCTCGCCCACAGAGGGTTCCGTACGAAAATTGGAGGTCTCGAACTTTTTTTCTGAAATTCGGGCTCACATTAGCCAGAGATCGCTCTTTTAGCTGATATCTCACTTGAACTAGCGGCGTTAATACCAAATTTTGTCTCCTTACTAAGACTATTGTTTTTTAGGATTTAACCAAAAAATCTTCCGTGAATCCTGGTGGTTAATACCAGTTAAGTTAATTTTTTCAACCTATTTCAGAAATGAAGCAAGCTCGAGCAAAGTAATTAACACATTATAGTATAGACATCACTTCGAATGACAGCAGAACTGCCTTCCGAACCGGTGGTAGCTTTTTGTTGACATGTACATTCGAAGATTCAAAAGTGCTTGTAATAGTTTATTTGAATAAAGAATATTTTGAATTTGAATTTGAATAAAAAAATTACAACTAAGTATGGCGTGAAATTGCCAAAATAACGTTAATATTAATTACTTAATTATATAACATTATTTGCTTACTTTACTTTTAACCTCTATTTCTTATAAATTGTGTCAAAATATAAGTTATCGCTATACTTTGCAAAGTTTAAACAAACTCTTTAGCATGAGCTGACTTCAACCTGCCAACGGGTTTAAATTTTAAATTATTAGCATTTGGTATAGTAATAGCAACTATGGTAATTAAAAGTCTTAAGAAAACCACTTACAAGTTTTTGCATAATGTATATACATATTTCACTGTAACTAGCTTGCTGCAGTGTTTTGTACTTGTCTGGTGAAATTTTAAAAAATAATTCAATCCAACCCATCGCAAGTTTTGCCACTCAACACGCAATGGCTCCACAATTCAGCGGAAAGTTGGGAACGGAGTATCTTAACACTACATCGAAGCTAAAAAGAAGGTTAACCTATTTTTTATAGCAAATTCTGTGTTACATAATTTTGCTAAAATTAAGTGCGTAAATAAAAATAACTAAACATTTAAGGAAAAAGTTAATTAGTTTAATGATGCTCTCATTATAGCAGGCATGTCTTCTCATTTGGAATTTTATTTGTCTTGCATAGCACATTACACTGTCGATATTGTCAAGACAATCCACTTTTCGCCTAATGCATGTTGGCAGAATTTAACAATAAATTTTATCTTTCCAGTGTGGAGAAATAAAAATAATTCATTTCTCCAAGTGAGGATCGGACCCACACCCTTAGCGGTACCCGTCCGAGAACAACACTGATGGTCTCAAAGATGGTTATTATAAAATCTTTATTAAATTACTAAAGCGACAGCACAAACATGTGTTATACATTTCATCATTTACAAAACATTCTTATCTCCTCAAACACCTAAATAGGTTACATCACTATCTTTACTTTGTTCGTGGGATAGTTAAACAGATACGACATTATAAAATTACCTGTCGTAATTAAGCGGTATAAGTTCAAAGCATTAATGAGGCTGTACACGTGATGGTTTTTGTGGGTTCGATTCCCACTCGGGGGAGTGAATTATTTTTATTTACTCGCTCATTTTGCTATGTGGCAAGAAATTGGTGTTTTATTAGTTTTTATCTAAAAATTATAAAATGATACAAAAATTAATGCATCATTTTAATTTTAGCTAGATTTGACCTAAATTTATACATACGTAAGATAAGCTGTTTAAAAACCTATTTTATAATCTGTCCAAAGGTAATAAAAAAAATAAACCTCCATATATGGCAACACTCATGCCCATAGTGTAGATACGAATTTCCAATTAACCTTAAAAATCTAAAAGCTACCAAAAAGTGGAAAGACACGAGCTAAAAAGCGGAACTGCCTTAGAAAAACATGGCCAAAATTCACCTGAACAGATAAAGCTATACCATTCAGTTTACAACAAGATTAGTATTAACTTTCAAGCGATATGCACCTTTATGTACTTTAATTAAGAGTGAGTATTGAATGAAATAATTTCTAGGATAGAAAACAATTATGCAGGTCACGTTACAAGAGGCTTGGCGAATACAAATGGACATTCAAACGTATGCGGTTTGAAATTTGGACTTTATATCCTTGTTTTTGGGTATTCATATTAATAACTTACGATACAAAGTTTCAGTTTTCGTGATTAAACTAAGGTGCATTCATTATTGAAATAGTTTATTAGAAATATTTTAGATAATTGGTATGACTTGAGTCCCTGGGAAAACGTATATTTGTAATGGTTGTGGAAAATTGAGTGTCTTAACACTAGGTTTACTAGGTCACCCTGCGTCGCGGAATAAATAGTGAAGCTGGGAAAAATAATAATTGAGGATGTTGTGACGCACTTGCATAAGCGTGCAACTGTAAGCGCGACTGTGAATTCGATTGCACTCTGAGAAATGAAATATTTAATATTTTAGAAAGTGGTGAACAAAAGTGTCTGAATGAGAAGCGGAGTATCTTAACACTAGGTTCCCCTTGCCTGCCCCCTGCTACGTGGATACTACGAGAAGTTAAAAATAATAATTCAAGAGGAAGCTCAAAGAAAAATATTTATACCTACAACCAATAAAGAGAACCGCAAAACTAATTCAATCACTGGTGTTGTCCCGAGAGAGTTAACTGTTAGTATTTATTTCGTTTTTCTTTTTCAGGAGCCTATAACAATGATATTATATACATTATTTTTTTAATATAAGCTTTTGAAATTCACGTTTTTTGTAGATCTCTAGAAATTTAATGTTTTTTTTTAAATAGCAAGCTTAGCTTAACTAACGTTTTACAACTCAACATACAATGCCTCCAGAATTCGGCGGTAGGTGAGCAATGGAAATGTTTTATTGGGAATGAACACTAGTTTCCAAAGTTTCCAAGATACAACGTGAAGGAAAAAAAACATTAAAAAATGAAAATGTATTTTCGATGTGAAAGACGAAAAGATAGAAGATGATAAGGGAAATATCTTAGAAAACAATGCACGTAAGTTAAACTTTTAACAAGAAGCCCTATGAAGTCAGTAACGAGGCAAAGAGTATTACTAAAATGGGTTACAAGAATAAAAGCTTGTTACACTCAAGTTAAAGTAATTTCATTAAAAATACCCTTCACTACAAAACGATACCGGGTCAGTATGTAATTAATGTTTATAGTGTCAATAATTTGTTATCTTCACATAAATGTATACAATTATACCATATATTCTTCTAAAGTGACAGGGTGGCATATGTTTTAAGAATGGAAAACTCTCTGTTCTCCACCTTGCACCCATGTACTTAGGTTCATAATGTATCCCAAATTGTATGCACATAGCAGGTTAGGCAGAGGGAACCAGAGCATCTAGTGTTACGACACTTCTGTTCCCCACATTCCGTCGATTTTTTGGGGCACTAGAGCGAGAAAATGAAAATAATTCGTCCCTACGACTCGGAATTGAACCCACAACCGTCTCGTTTACACGTAGACTCTGTGCCACTGCGCCATAATACCTCTATATAATCACTACCCAGATCTAATAAACTCAAATTAATAATACATAAGAATATATATAAATTATGTCAATTTTCAATACTACCCTAGATATATTGAAGAAAAACATCCCTTTCAAACTATATTGGACTTCCAAACGAAGATATTCCGGTCAATTGCTTGGAGACCTGCGAGTAAATAAATTAACCGCTATCGAATATCCCTATTTTGTACCGTGTTTTTTGATCCCAAGTTGTTAAGAGAAAAAAGGGTAGGTATGCTTCTTTTAGATTGAATATATATTTATTATTATCTATGTGTATATTTTCGATTAAAATTTTATTATTAGACATTGTGCGTTTTTTAAGACACTGCATGTTGTATTTAGCGCCGCGTTATGTCTAACAATATTGAAGAGAAGTATTTGAAATAGAAGCATTCCTCTAAATTGTAACAGGCCCCTCAACTGTCAGAATCAGTCAGGCAGACAGAATTTGATGTTTCACCACTTAGCCGAGCTTAGCCTTTAATAGATTTTGAAGCAGAAAAGAAGCCTTAAGCCTTAACACCTCAAAAGTTGGTCGGAGAGTGGGTAAAATGACAAACAATACTTTCACTACTTTCTTAGACACTGTTAACACTAGGTTCTCTTTTGCTATCTTGCTACGCGGGAAACAAAGTGAAGCTGTTTTTTTAAACCTATGTATATAGAAGTATATTATACCAAATAATAAATATATATCAAACTCACAGTCATCGTTCCAACACTACATTACAACTCCACTACAGTGGTGTTTTGAGTACCCTGGAGTGTTTTCAAAGTAAAAGTAGCCAGGGTCTTCTTCAGAGTAAATAAATTAACCGCTGTAGGACAAGCCCACTTGTCTACCTCCCCGTGTTCTTTTGAAACGACGTTGACACGGTTCAAATTGAGTCCCTAAATGTTGTTTCTTCTTAAAAAGGGTTTTCGAGAAATGTTGGAGATAGAATTTTATATACATACATGTATATTTTGCGTTATCCTAGACTTTTCTGTTCGGTTATATTAATTTGGTAAAATATTGTAAGTAAAATAGATATGTCGCCAGTGTAGGCCAGTCGAGGTGCAGGGGCAGAAGCGTGTGACTGCTAGTGCCGTAGGTTGTGGGTTCGTTGTGCATTCGAGGAAATTAAATATTTAATAAGGGAATAATAAAGGCGAGAGTGGGGAACGCGAATGTCTTAATGGGAACGGAGTCACTTAACACTAGGTTCCCAGGTTCCCTCTGCCTACCCTACATACAGCGTGAGCCTACAAAAAGACATATATATATATATATAAACATATATATAAAATACGTAAATAGTAGTTTCATTTATAAATATCAATGGTCGACGTAGCAGGAAACTATTCATTTCCCCTAGGAAAGGGACAGTGGATGGAAACCCAATCAAGCATTCATTCAATTAGTTAGGTGATTGACATCACATTTGCGGTGGATATTGGGACTTTTTGTTTGGAGGGATAGGTTTTTTTCTTATATTCCGTTTTATTAATATGTATTTGGAGATTAGGCCTTCGCGGCGCAGCATGAAGTTGATTATAAACTCAATGGTCGTGGGTTCAATTCTTATAGGTCGAGATACCATCGCTGAAATA
Source organism: Heliconius melpomene melpomene (assembly GCA_000313835.2). Lineage (NCBI taxonomy): Eukaryota > Metazoa > Arthropoda > Insecta > Lepidoptera > Nymphalidae > Heliconius > Heliconius melpomene. Next base: position 92,971 of record HE670655.1, on the reverse strand, counting down.
TGCAGAGATTTGTTTTTTAATGTCACACATGTCTGTCTTTGCTTAAATTTTCCATACAGTTTTTAATAAAAAAAATCAATATGTGATTTTAGGAAAACCGTTGGTAAAAATAAAAAGTCTTGTATATTTCATAGGATTGACTATTTTTTTAATAACTGTGAAAAAACAATAATGTCGTATAAAATGTACAACACTTTCTATAACAATTTATATCATATAGTTAGATATATTAAGCATGTGGCTTAGTTACCTTTCGTTAAATGTATCAAAAAAGGTTAAGGCTCAAATAAAATTATTTCAACAGTAAGGAATTCTGTATGAAATCAATACAATTCATGATAGAATGGTGAAATTAAAATTAAATATAATTATTTCTCGGATAAGGGATCAAACCCACAACTGACACGTTTCATATTGCTCGTCGACCTTAGAAGCGACCATTTAAATACCAACATTTTCATCCAAAAAGGAAAATACAAAAAAAACAAAAAAAAAACATTCACAAAACCAATTCGCAAAGGGAAATAAGAACAAAATAGTAATAAATAAAGCGACCGACTGTAACTCTAATCCGGGATAACTCTTTAATTCTGTTGCACCTAATTAAATGATTACCTCTGGAGCCGGCGACCAGAGATTGTTGGGACTTTGCCTTTCCTGTTCTAATAACGTTTCTTATTTCTTTGTTTTGTGCGGATTGTGTATTTTTTTTAGTTTCACGCTGTGTCCCGCACGTAGCAAGGTAGGCAAAGGGAACCTGGGAACCTATTACTAAGACGCCTAACCCGCTCTCTGCCGACCCTGTTAATTGCGGGGTATACTGTGAAGATAAAATTCAATAACAAGTAATAAAAAAGTAAACTGTAAATGTTATGGGTTCAGTTTCCACTCGAGGCAATGACATGTTTTTAACGAGGTAACGAGATAGGCGTTGACTTCCATCACTCAACACGCAACGCCTCAAATATTCGGCGGAAATTGAGGAACGGAGTGTCTTAACACTAGGTTCTGCGTACTCTGGTATACGCGGAATACAGCGTTGAACGGAAAAGAGAAAGAAAGAAAACTGACATTTTCACCACTCTACAAATAAATTGAACAATACATAATACAGGAAAACCAAATCGAATGAATCAAAACAAATTACAAACATTTACAAAGCAATTTCTAATGCAGCGGACTGTAGATAAATCACGTTTTTATCTCGAACCAATATTTTTGTATTGGTTTAGCATAACTCTGGCGTTCTGCGAAATGAAAAAAATATACATACTTCGAATTTGTATCAAATTTTCTTACATAATATTTTACTTTTTTTAGTGCACAATAATGAATTGTATTTCCTAAATCTTAAAGTACAAAATGGACTAATTTGAAATCTATATAAGCAAAAAATATGCTGAATTTTAGTCTTTATCTTTATAACAATAAGATCTATAAAACTTTCTTGCTTTACAAGAATAATTTACGCTCAAGAAAGAAATATAATAATGAATTAAGGGTTCATTGCGACCGTCGTGGTGCAGTGGAACAGCGCGTATTTGTAAATGTAACGGTTGTGAATTCAATTTCCACTCGGAGGAATGAAATATTTTCATCTCCTCGCTCTGGTAAGAAAACAAAGCCCAGTGTTGACTTACGCCACTATATGTATCCTACCAATATACAATATGTAGAAAATGAGGCGGGAAGAGAAGAACGAAGTATTTTAAGACTATTCGTGGTATACAGCGTAAAGCTAGAAAAATTAAGAATTGGATGCCTTACGTGCTGAAATAAGAGGAATCAGAAACGTTCAATTTTCACTTATTTGATCTTATTTAATACGAAAGATAGAGAAATAGTAACTGATGAGAAGTTACTATTTTCAATGGTCGTGAGTTGAAATCTGATAGTTACAGGGCTCACACAAAAGAAAGTAACTCTAACGCTTTATCAGTGTCTCCATTTCAATAAAAAATATTTATCTTTAAATACTTTTGTATGACGTACCTACATTTTCCACTCTACATTTTGGCTCAAATGACGTTACATCGAATAAATATATTTATTATTTAAGAACCAATTCTCTGTTACGTAGTTTACTTGTAGGCACATTATATTTGAAATGTTATCAATAACGAAATTGATATCGTTCACTTCAATATCGCATCTCACTCGCTGAACCGGAACGCTTTATACGAATCCTCCAATAACCCTGTATTTTATTTTATATATCATGTAATATTCAAAAGCTTTAGGTAATCCGGAGCTTAAGAAAAAAGGTTTTCCTTGTAGAAATATTACAGGGTGTTCAGTTATTTTAATTCCTTACCAGTTGTTGCGCATTGGCACAAAGAGTGACTGAAAGCGCGACAGGTTGTGGGTTCTATTCCCACTCGAGGGAATGATATACCTAATATTTCCATTTTATTCGCTTTGGTGTAGAGACAAAACGCGGCGTTGAGTACCGCTACTCAACACGCAATTCTTTCAGAATTCAGCGAAAAATGGGGAATGAAGTGTCTTAACAATTGCTCATTTACCTTTGCCTACGCTGCTGTCTGCGGGATACAGCGTGAACCTAAAAAAAACAAATAATTAAGATGTTTTAGTTATAGTGACTCTACCTACATATATAGTGACAGAACAATTGTAATTAGCACCTGTGTAGCACCAAGTGGTCGTCGTCGGTCGCATCGAGTCTTATTCATTAAATTCAGTGACGTGAGAAATTCGAAGCTTTGGTGCCTTATTCTGAATTTTGTTTTTTTTTAAATTTATTATAATTATTTATTAGGTATAAACATTATAAACAGCATTTGTCTATAAATATGTGTGTGAGTTTCATCTGGACTACTCCAAGTAATCTATAATATTCACTTTCCCGATTCAGTGAAAGAAAGTGTAGTGATAAGTTCCTACACTAAGCGCAATGTGTTTACTTGGACAGAACGACGAGAACGGATTTTTTTGACATAAGGCACGAAAAAAAATCAGAAGTTGCTTGAGTTAAAAGTCGGTATTGAATTACGATACTCAAGAATAAGGATCGAAGAGACTTAATAATTAAATGTTCTCTTTATAATTAATGTCATGTAAATAAAATATATGTTTAAAAAATACGCTTATCTGCCTTGTCTTTTCCAAATTAAAATAAGAAATAAAATAATACATAATTTTATACTTAAGACGAAAAAGCAGTGAAAACGTTTCTGCCTCTTAGAATAAGTAGAGACGGATGCAGTACGAAACACGGCAATTACCTCAAGAGCACCGCCACATATCCTGCTAACATTCTAGTTTAGTGTCGCTTCGAATGACATATCGATAATATTCAATATTTAATTCTTGTTTTTACTTGTTTTTTTCCTTAGAAGCAAACACAACAATTAAAACAATTTTAAATATGGTTTATCAGTGGGGGCCCACAACTTCATATATATGAACATAAAATCCTATTTTTTCCATTTCAAATAAGAATTTCAAGAAATCCTTTTTTAAATTCCCTACAATCCTCAAGGAACGTACATGCAAAAAAATTGCATTCTGCGCCGTACAAGGCCACCGTATAAATGTTAACTGGCATTTACTATTTCTCAAAATATTTATTTTAATTATATATATTATTAATATCGATATTTTATATTCGTCGCATATCATTCACTTCTAAGACACGTCTGTCTCGGAAGTCCGCCGCTACCAAATATTATGGTCTAACGACTCTAACAGCGCTCTATGCAGCTGTGTGGGTAGTTGAGTATAGTTTACGTTGAAACGAGCTTTTTACTTATAAGACAGGAAGTCATTTAAGGAACTATAATATAATTTAATGAAACAATATTATTCATCTTCAGTTATTTTAATTATTTTCTATTGTGTACTATTGTTTTCTTTTAATATTTATTTACTAGACTTGGCAAATACAGCGTTGAGATCCGCCACTCAAAACACAATGTTCCATAAATTATGGAACGTAATGTCTTAACAGAGCTTCTGGATCTTTTTTTGCATATTATACTATATATGGACAGAGATAACAAAATTAATTAAGAAAATATACTAAGGAACTTTAAAAATAAAAACCAACCAATTAATTTAAACAAATTGTTGATAAAAGATCTATTAACTTAGGAAGTGCATCGAAGCTTTGTGAATATAAATTAATTCAATTAGCCTTCTATCGTAGTATCTTTATTCTCTGTCGATTTCTGAGCGCGCTCGAGTATTTCGATTTCGAGTATACACACAAGAAAGTGAACTTAGCTCTCATTTTTTTTTGATCTGACGTTTGTGGACTCTAGTGCTATTTATTAAGATAAAATTGTGAAATAGTTAAGACTTGTTCGATTACGGTTGATAGTTGTAGGTTCAAATTGTATTTATGAAAATATTCATATGTTAATTTCGACGTAGCTTGATAAGAGAGTTTCTGTTTTTGTTTAAGTTAATTTATATTTGCTTTTTTGTTTTGTGTTTTAGTTAATTAATATTAATTGTGGTGTAATAAAGTATTAAAATAAAATAAATAAATAATAAAGAAAATAATAATTTAGTTTTCGTGAGAAACGAACCCACAACCCATCGCAGTTACGATCACATGCTTGTGCCTCTACGTCACGACTGGATTCATAGTAATAAACATATTTTACATAAATACACATATATCTCATCTACCTCCACATACAAATATAGTTCAATACCACAAATAGATAGACTCAATTTAATCTCAGATCTCTAATTGTACCGCCTTTCGGGACACAGAGCTGGCCATTTATTGGCACCAAGATTTATAGCAAACTACAGAGAGCTCCTAGACTCCTTGTTCTTTTGTCTCGGTACTAATGTCATTAATCTTGTTGATCTTGGTCTCTGAAGACATTTTGCAGGAATTTAAAGGTTCTAGTTGAAAAGCATGGTTAGTTGTATGTATCTTGTATATATATTGTTAATTATCACAAGTTAATTGTGATTTTAACAAAATAAAAGGAGGCAATCGTGACGCGGCTGTCTGTTAACACTCTGTTGGACACATTGCGGCGTTGAGTTCTAGTTTTGTATAGAGTCTAATTGAAAAAAATAGGATAAAGGTATAGATTATATTTTTTTAAATTACAGTAGGAAAAAGTATAAAACAAATTTTAGTGACTTCGAAATCTCTAAAATTTATCCAGCTCATTCTAAAGGAAGTATACACTCTCTCTCATTCTCATATTATCAACCAACAACCTATAAGTAATTAAAAAAAACTAACCCCATTAACCCTCTCCAAAATACACATGAACCGATCTTCGATCAAAAAAATTACGGAGAATATTCCCCTAAAAATACACTTCACACCTGAACGAAATGAAAATGGGTGAACATTGACTGCGAAATTGCACTCACGCTGTGATGAAACTCCATCGTATTTCATTTTGACCGGACCTCGTATAGCATTAGAGTGACTTTGCATGTTCTCGGCTATTGAGTTTTCTCAATCATTTCTGCATATATTTTTTTTGGAAATATTTTATGGAACCTTTTTGTGTGAGATGTAAATATGTTTAAGATTTTACTGTTGTTTATTTATGTATTTTACAAAAGGAAGAATAAAGGTAAAGAGGACTTTCGCGGTACGGAGGAGTAAATTATTAAGCAACACACATCTAAAATTCGGCGAAAAGTGGGAACGAAGTGATAGTGACAGAGAGAAGCTATATAACTAAAGCATTTTCTTTCTATAACATTATTACCAATCCACAAAATGCAAAGACGTAAGAAAAAAATAAATATTAATATAAAGTAATGAGCACACGTGGCCTATTTATATTAATTAGTTATAGTCATACATATTTCTTTCGTAATTAGAGCCCGGTGTTACACCATCTGTCTTCAATTACTCTGCAGGTTTAATGATCGTGAGAATTTCGTTACCAATTTGTTTGAGGAGGACTTCCTCTTCCTAACTTTTATTTAATTATTTTACATTTACGGTACGACTTCGGTTGTAGATTCGATTCCCCCTTACGGAAATTAAATATTTTACATTTTGGTTTTCTCGCTTTTGTAACGGACAAAGCACCACATTGAGTTCCACCACTCTACACGTAATGTCTCACAAAAGTAATCTCTTAATATCAAAAATGATATTAACATACTGATAACAAACCCGCTGCATATACACTCATCCACTATGCCATCATGAGGCAGTATATAAAACGTGAAATACAATTTAAACAAAAATTTTGTTAAAATAAACAACAAAATATAGATTTCACAAAAAAGGGTTCATTTTAAAATTGTAATCCTGCCATGCATCCTCGCATCACAAAATAAAGTTATACAGAATGTTATTTTTTGTATTAAAATAACATACACGTATTTTGGGAAAGCTTCTAAAAATATTTTTATATACATCTTATATTTCGACTATTAACACATTATTCAAGTGATCTACGGTGACGGTGATCACACAAAATCACACAAAGCAGGATAGGCAGAGGGAACCTAGTGTTAATACACTATGTTCCCCACTTTCTTCTGAATTTCAACACATTGCGTGTTGAGTTTCAGAGCTCATTGCCACATTTTCTCATGTTTTATAGCGAGGAAAATAATAATATTAAAATTCATTCTACCGAGTAGGAATCGAATATATAACCGTCGCGATTATAGTCAGACGTCGTATTACTGCGCCATGGCCGCCTCTTTGTTTCTTTTAAATCTAGTTACAGCCAGGTCAGGTTCGTTTGCATGGACTTTAAGACCCACCCGAAGACAGTCGAACCCACAACTATTATATATACACGATGTTCCAAGAAATTCGCAGTATTTCTTCTTTATATATAAAGTATATTATTGTAAATAATGGTTTGAGCATTCATTATTGTCTTTTAAAGCCCGCATCAGGAGAGGAGCTTAATTAAAGCAAATTGTTGACACGAGGCAAGGCGACTGGTGTTTCATTACATTTTTTTTTCTTTTGTTTGCACATTTATTATCGTAATAGTCTTGGTTGTAGACCGGATATGAAGAATAAGGAAAAAGTATTATGTATGTATGAAGCCAGCCGTGGCACAGGGGCACAAAGTGTGACTAAAATCGGTAGAAGGGTGTATCTTATCAGTAGATTTCTTCGTCCTAACCTACCATATGCGGGATAAAGCGTGCAACTAAAAGAAATTCAACGTGAATACTTAGAATAAAACATTTTTTTTTATTTTTTCCTTTTATTTCCTATTTTACTTCAAATCCCTCAAAGAACGCCGCACTTGTCCCCGAATTCTGGAGGCATTGCGTGTTGAGTAACTAAACTCAACGCCTAGTTTTGTCTCGCTACCAGAGCGACGGAATGAAAATATTAAATATTTCGTTTCATTGAATGGGAATCGCACCCATATGTACGTACACATATTTATATTCACTTTCGAATGGTATAAAAATGTACGAGCACATAGCGACGGAAAACGGATTTAACAGGCTTACACTCACCGAGCTAACGCTATATAGATATGTATAAACCTATATTGCAGATCAATCATTTTTTTTTCACCTGTAATATGAACTCTTTTCAATCTCTTCAACATTTTTAGCTATTGAAATCTGAAATTCTATACAATGCAAAAAAATATATAGAGAACAAATAGTCAATAGTCACTTCAAATTATTATTTGTTCGGGCCACATGAAGTTTTGTCGTATCGGATTTCTTTTTCCCTTACTTCGAGGCTATATAGATAAGAAGTTAACTAGTTTTTTAGATACATTGACAGCTTGAAATGAAAGATGGTTAGTATTTTCATATGAAAAAAAGCAATGAAATATGAATATTAGATGAAAATATTTTGTAGAGCGATGACAGTGGATTTAGTGTTCGTATACCCATCCCGCAGGATCTCGGTCGAGTTGAGTGAACTATGCTAACCTAAATTGCTTACAATGCCATTATTGTTTTCTAAGCGAAGAAATTTTCTTTTGATGCTTTTTAACTGTGATACTCTATTGTAGAGATAGCGTATAGAAATCTGGTTTAGAAACTCTGTAGAGTACTGGAACATGTTTTATATGATTGCTATTCATGTTTTCTGTATTGAAAGTAAAATGGAACAATGCGATGGTTCAATTTGTTTGTTTTAATAATGGTTGTTACAATTTTATTTTGTTTGTACCAATCAAAACTGTGAAGTTTTTAGAATCTTAATATTGGGGTCAAAGTTCTTGTATTATTAAAAACTTATACTGACCAGTAACAGAACGTAACAAATATATTGTTTAATAAGACTAGAGTAAAATGTATTAAAATGATATTAGTTTTTCAATATAGGAATAGCTCAGTAAAAACAAATACATCCTCATACTTTATTTCATATAACAGCAGGAACGTAAGCAGAAGGAACTTAATGTTACGGATAGATATTCGATTCCCCACATTATTTAACAAAATAGCGAAACTCAACGCCGTGGTTTATCTTCCAGAGCGAGGAAATAAGATATTATAAGTAATATAATGCCGAGAAGATATCAAACTCACAAACATGGCGTTTAAAATCAGACTCTATACTACTACGTCACGACGGCCTAAAATAAAAATTCCCAAAAGAAAAAAACTTAACGTTCCCAATTTTACATTGTCTTTTAAAAATATTCATGCCAGTTTAAATTAGCATGATATAAAAAAAGTATTTCACCCTGTAAGTTTCTTTAGAGGAAAAGCATTTTTTGACTCTGGCAGCGCTCCAACGAGCCGGTGTCGTGAAAGTGACATCTGTCTGAACAGCCCTTGTAGTTTAAGCAACAAATGTAGATACTGGAGGGGAACCAGTGATTCACTCATTTTATTTGTTGTTTTTTTTTCTATTTGTATGTATAATAGCTTTTTTATTTATTGTATACTAGAATACAATATTTTTACCGTATTGCTATCTTAAAGTGTATTTTCGTTCGCAACTTTTTTTGACGATTGTATAGACATTAATATATTTGATTTGCTTTAGTACGTAAAACGGAGAATATCTCCAAGTGATCCGTTACACTTCCTAACCTACCTTCTTATCAAAATTAAAACTTGTAATACCAATATTTCGTCTGTGCCTATCCGTCTATCAGTCACCCACCAAGGAAAGTCTTTATTTTAAACTTATTTACTCGATTGAAGGAATTATTTATCTTTAGTAAGGCAAAGCGCGGCGTTGATTTCCGCCACTCATTACGAAACGTTTTAAAAATTGGGCGGAAAGGGGGAGACGGAGAGTTTTAACACTAGATTCCGTCTGCTTTCACCATAACATGCAGGATATAGCGCGAAACGAAGGAAATTACTAAAATAATTATTCCTACCGCATTAACTGACAAAGTATCGTCTAACTAAATAAGACTAACAAAATTACAAACACATGGATCATTAAGTCTCCTTTCCCAATTATACTGCATATAAAATACGTTTTTAGTTTAAGTAAAAACATGTGGAAGAATGTCACGGTAATGAGGGATGAATGGACAGAAATAGAACGATATAACTCATAAACTAGTTTAAGAAAATAATTTTGGATGTTTTTATATTATATCTATATTTTATACACTTAGTTTGTCTTGGGGTAGTGGCAAAGTGTTGGATTGTGAGTTCGATCACCACTGAGAGTAGTTTATTATTTTTATTTCCTTACTCTGGTAGCTAGACAAGACGTAGCTTTGAGTTCTGCCAATCAACGTGTAATGTCTCAAAAATGGAGTGTCTTAACACAGCACTATGCTTACTCTGTCTACCCAGCTGTGTGGTTTGCAACGTAAAGTATAGAAGGGGAGTAATGATAAACTGATATTAAACAAACAAATAATAGCAATCTTATTATTTATTAATTTTAATTTTATTTACAAGTGTATTATTTATTAAGAAATGGTATAGGAATTCAATCTAGAATCAACAAATTCATAACGGGACAATATTTGCACCATGACGCTATATGACACTGACTAATTGAAATTTTCTTAAAATTCAATCCAGACTTGAGTCTATTTTACATAAGAACATCCGTTTACAAATTAATAGTCATTTAAACTGAATCACGAATTCATTTGTTGTCGATGCCAGTACACATGAAGTACGTTTCAAGGTTTATAATTCAGAAAATGGTCCACAATAGAAGCTGAAGCGTGAACATTACGTAATTTAAGTCGTGGCGGAGAGGTTCTAGCCTGTGACTGTAAATGAGATAAGGTATGGGTTCGATTCCAAGTCGGAGAATCGAAATATTTTATATTATTATTTCCTCACCAGGGTTAGGAGGCAAAGCGCAGCTTTGATTTCCGCAACGTAACGCCTCCAGAATTTGACAGAAAGTGGGGAGCGGAAATGTCTAAACGAGAATGGAGTGTCTTAAAGCTACGTTCTTAGATTCTATCAGCCTTCCGTTTTATGTGCAAGATACACACAAACAGTTATAGTACCTTGTCCCGATTTTAGACTAACTTATAACAGACACTGGAGTGCTTTGTCACTTCATTATTTTGTTTTAAAAGTACGAGTATATAAATTATAAGTATTTATAAAGTAAGAAAAAGCAAACAATACGTTTAAGCTCTTGCGATTGGCACATTCAAACGCGTCTATATCCACTTTAAAGGCCAGAAAGGTCTGTCTGTCCATTTTTTCTATATAATTTAAATATTGTATTCTATATAATTTAAATATTATATTTTAATATTCGGGCAATTCTTAAAACTCTGCTTTTCTCTGTCTATACACTTTATTAATAGCAAGTATGCGGAAATTAGATCAGCAAATAAAAATAAAAAAAATATAAATCGCTTTTCACCTTATACCACGCTAACGCAACCTGATAGATGCGTCTCCAAGCATATCGGCGCTGAGATCAGCTTGAGATAATACGTTCCATTTATTTATACAGTCTAAACCATTTCTATAGTTGTTACGTAAACTTAGTGTAGTTGACAATGTACATTCATTTTGTTATCTTGTCAAAGAAACAATGAAAATGAATTGTTGATAAATATGTTATTTTTGTAAATCGAAAAGTTCGTGATTACAAAATCTAAGCTATCACTTTTTTTTCTGCAGTACAAGGTAGGCAGAGGGGGGCGTGATGTTAAAGCTCTCTTTTCCCCTCTTTATTTATAATTTTGGATAGTGGCGAAACTTAACAATGGTTTTTGTCTATCAGAAAGAGAAAAAGAAAATAATTTAAATTTAATTGTTCCTCCAATCGAATATTCAGTAACAAATTATAATTTATAATAGCAGCGAAACTATAAAAACATTAATCCCCCAAATATGGATTGTACCTACAACCATCGCGTGAACTCGGTTCACAACGCCACGTTAAAATTAAACAAAACAAATCAACAAATAACACTTAAAACACTTTCAAAGGCACAAAACCTATTATAATCACATTGTAGAGCCATACAAGTACTTCTCTCTGGCAAATAAGGCGCTGAGTGTTCGTCAAACACGTTTACTTAATTGAATACTTAATGAGTGATGCATTAGAATTTCCATCACCAAATATTGTGCTGGTGCAATTTGATTT
>HE670655.1:56398-72242 GCA_000313835.2 Heliconius melpomene melpomene | reverse complement strand
GAAATATAAATTTAAATAAATATGACTTTATAATATATTGATACAACAAATTCTAGTTCGTTATCTTGAAGAACGTCTGGAAATTGTAGTGTTTCATTCAGATAGAGATGTAGATCACTACAACTTAATTTGCTCACGAATGAGTTTAAGAATAGTAGGATGGTCCAAGTCTCAGAATTTCAAGTTGGAGAAAACCAACCAATTATTGGCACTTTAAGCGAAAAAATTGTAGAACAAATGTTGTCTATGCAAATTGTACGCCTTTTTAAAAGAAGATAATAATAGTAACAGATAACAGCAGGATTTTTTTTACACATTAATTAGGCCGAAAACAGATATTTTTGACAATTTTAATTTTATTTCACACTTAGAAAAGAATAAACACTTATTTTAGAAAACGTGTAAAAAATTGAATGTAGCAGGTTTTGAAGCTTCCTTCTCTTCCTATGTACGAAAACAGATATTTTATAACTTATACGGGACACAGCGTGCATTTTTTTTATTTAATTAAAACACTAATGAAATGAAATCGCGACTGGTGTTGGTTCAATTTACACTCACAAGAACGTAATACAAATATAAAGTGTGGCGTTGAGTTACGCCATTTAGCGGATTGATTGACATGTGGAGCTAAACGCTATAAGCTTATAAATCAAGATTGTTTTTATGTCACTACCGCCCACGAGACGACTCGTAGTTAGGTGCAAAATGTCTTCTTTGAGGTAACAGGATACCTATAGAGTATAAATGCTATTTTATTTTTATTCCTTCTTAGAATTTACTGAGCTTAAAACAGAAAAAGAAAGGAGACTACTCAAGAGATTACTTTGTCCAGTTAATTATTTAAATAGCTTTGTTTGTAATATTATAATATTCTTAGTTGGTACTGGATTTTAGAATGAAATGGTTATTTTAAATATAATTAATAGAAGAGGTAATTTAAGAAACAAATGATGAAGAACTTTTCTTATTAGATTTTATGTTTATTATTGTTCTTAAATTTCATTAAAACAGATATTTAAAATGTAGATGTTTTAAAGTTATCTTATACGTAGTTGAAGGTAGTTGATATGTAAATGACTATACCTAAATATTGATTAATGTAGGTAATATTTTAATAATTAATAAATTTGTATGCATATATCTCTGAGTGCAGAAAATTTTTGGGCTTAATTAAGAACCAAGGTTATAAATTTTGATAGAAATCAGTATAATCAGAGAAGGCGGAGAGAATAAAGTGTAAATAAACTCAATCCCCTCTTATCAGTGATATGAAACAAAATATTTATCTTTAAAGATAATAAAAACAGAAATAACTTTATTATAAAACATGTTAGACATATTCATTAATAATCAAAAGTAATAACGATAACAGCTAAACAGCTATCTACAGCTACTCAGCCACCAGAGACAATAATATTCGAAGTAGGCTTGCAATGTTTACTGTATAAAGTAAATATAAGGATATCGATATAGAGTATTGATATGACCACGGAAAGACTGAATAATTTAGTTAGCTTGGAATAAACACTAGGTTGTTTGTTCTTTATTTCACATGGTAATCATTCATGTCAATCTAAAATAATATACTGTCTTTGTCGACGGAATATAACGCCGCATAATATACAATAAGTCACGGAAAAGTAATATTTTATAATTCGTAGCATTTAATGTTCGCTTGTAGTGCTAGAATTTAAAACTATTTTATATATATATTTAAATTGAAAGTATTTTGAAGACACTCGCGGGATATATAAACACTACAGGTGGGACGCCACTCGATAATATTAAATATTGAATATTTCTATTCCCTCGCTTTAGTAAAGAGGCCAGACATTAGGAGCAAACCATCCAGATTCGGCAATAAGTGGGGAACGTAAGTGTGTTAATAAGTACGAAGTTTCTAAACACAAGATTCCCAGGTTCCCTCTGCCTACCTTGCTATGCGCGGGATACGGCGTAAAGCTAACAAGCGTCACTGGTGTAAACATTAAACTTTATATTCCTGTTTTTGTATTCCCATATATAAATACTGTTCATACAATTTCCTAACTTAATATAATTATAGTAAAATGTACCTACCTACACATTCTATTCCAACATTACATTCTGTGTGAAATCCGTATCTGGACAATAGCAAACCAGCTAAGGCAATGTACCGTAAATTATTGGCTGTGATAATATGAACAGCTAACATATTTTGCGGAAACTACTAACATTATTGAAAGGACACACTGTCCGTCTGTTTATTGTATATTATAAGATTTCACGGGCGAAAGGTTTTAGAAATGTGTTTTGTAACGATATGGTCTGGGATAGCTAAGTGCATGCATTTGTATGTCACTGAATGAATAATAAATGTCTATTTATTGTTACTTTACGTGGAGCTAGGGCATAAGCGTATTTGCGACAGGTTGTGGGTTCGACTCCCACTCGAAGATATGAAATATTTACTATTTTAATTTTCTTGGTCTGGTAACTTGTTACTTGGCGAAGTACGATGTTGACTTCTGATGCAACACTCAAAGCCTCCAGAATTCAGTTGAAAGTGCGGAACGGAAGTATCGTAATAGGAATGAAGTATCCTAACCTAACTAATTCCTGGATTCAATTCTTAATGCTGAATCTGATATTGAAGGTTAGAGCAGAATGAATAAATAAAGTATTTTGATCTATTTCTTAGATATTGGTCGTTGAAATTTTATTCTCTATCTTCATTTAAGTTCAATATCTCTATTACTTGAAGAATCGAATCGAAGTGTATTGACATTCTCTCCGCCACACTGCAATATTTTTATAATTTGTTAGGATTTATCTATCACCACCTCCACCTCTATAATACAGGTACACGTATGTATACATACATTTTAACAATTTGAGTAAATTCTCTAAAGTGCTTGAAAAGCATTTGTCTCGTACGCAGAAGCTAAAATTTTTGCAATCCAAATATCTTTGTAAGTTCAGTACTCTTTCACTAATGGCATGCATTAGGATTCAGTCAAAGATTCTGGCCACAGCCTAGAAAATGTTGTCGTGTCAATATTCACATATTAATTATTGTTTGTAAATTCATTATTTTAAAACATTTTATCTATTTTCTTTTAGAATAAATAAATAAAGCAGCTTCACGCTGTATCCCGCACACAGCAGGATAGGCAGAGGGAACCTACTCCTTCACCCACTTTTCGCTGAATTCTGGAGGCATTGCGAGTTGAGTGGCCAAACTCAATGCCGCGCTTTTGCCTCAACAGAACTTAACCTAACCTTCACCTACTAGGAAGTCCTAACTTCACGTGCTATTCCGCCTAGGAACCCAGTGTTCAGACACTGCGTTCCAGTTAAGGAACGCCGCCCCTCATGATGACAAAGCTAAACCTTCTTTAGGCTGTGGTCAAAAGATCTTCAGCTCTATAAATATGTAATTATGAGTTAGTTATGTTTTACACTAGCTATGAGATAAATTACATTGTTTTATACAGCTTTATATAGCCTGGCAGAGTGGGAAACTAGTTCTTAACTCTCCGGTCCGTACTTTTTAAAAGTAGAGAAGGGAATGACTAAATTAATTGTTATGTAAGTTAAATCGCTTACTGCGTAGTATTAGGGTAGGCAGAGGGAATCTTATGTTAAGACACTCCCCCATGTCTCTCAATTTTCGAGACATTGCATATTGAATGGCTGAAATCAACACCTTGTCATCGACCAGTGTGGTAAAATGACCATAGGGTAAAAATAATCATTCCCTAAAATAGTAATTAGTCCCACAACCGAATAGAATATTAAGATATAAAATAGTTAATTAAAATATAAAAAGTATATTAAAAAAATGCAATATTAAGACAAGTAGTGAAACAACAAATAGTTTAAATTTACACGACATTCCCGCTACCGATTGTTACCGAAACATTTAATCAATTCTCAATAGCAGCCGTGCCGACGTAACTACTTGTTTGACTTTATATTATCATTGGAAATTTTGAAATTTGCAAAGTAAAGTAAAATGCCGCCGGGGTTAAGCTATATAACTATATATAATTTAAGATATTTCATATAGCGCTTTTTCTGTTTAAGCTAGCATTTTGTAATGGTCAATATTTTTTTTAGATTTACAATATAGAGGCCAATTGTGGTAATTTATGGTAACGAAGCAAAACGCAGCGTTGAGTTCCACCACTCCTCACCACACTTCAGACGTTACTAATAAACCACTCGAGTTAAGGCTCATATAAAGGGTTTTCAGATCAAAAATGATATTAAGTGTTCTTAATTATTTAAAAAAAGAATTGAAGAATGAATTGTCTTAAAAATAAACCTGTAAAAAGAAATGCTATAATATTATCCGTTTTTTTTTCTACATATTTTGTTATATTCTTTTGTTTAGGTATATGACCTTCATTATTTAGGTGTAGGTACATGAACTTTACAAATAATGAAGATTATTCTTCTATTACTTGTGTTTCTATATTACATAAAAATACAATTAACTTGTTTGAAACGAAACTAACTAACTGCGTTATACCTAGGCTTATACACCAATAAGTGCAGATTCAAATCGAATACTAAATGAAACTCAAAAGCTTACTTCTTACAACTTAACCATTTGTCACGAGTGCCGCAATACTGATTATTATCACTCCATTGACATGAGTTAAAGCTGTTGATTACACAAAATCGCAGCCAGATTACGCCCCGAGCCTAAAGGACGAGTTTTAGAATAATATCTACCTTTCTATCTACTAACAACTAGGGAATAACTTTATTTGCTTGTGACATTTTTACTAGAAGCTAAATATAGCTTATGTTATATTATTATTATTTTTTAGCTTTACGCTGTATTTTGCTTATATTAGGGTGTGCAGAAGGAACCTGGGAACCTAGTGTTAAGACTACTGCGTTCCCATTAAGAGGCTTCCGTTCCCCACTTTGCGCAGAATTCTAGATGATACTTGTTGAGTGGCGGAACTCAACACCGCGCTTAACCTAGTTAGTAGAGCGAAGAAATGGAAATATGAAATATTTCATTTCCTTGAGTGGGAGTAGAACCCATAACCTTGTGTAAATGTTGCCTTTACGGTCGCACCTTTATGCCCCTACGTCACGACTGGCCTCTTATAATTTGTTTTACATATATTATATTAAAAAACCCTGTTTAAGTATATTTTCTCTAAAAGCAATATGATTATAACAACTATTGTGAAATAAATCAGCAGGCAGTTAAAAATAATAGAAAAGGTTTTTCATCAATAAAGTAGAGAAATTATTTTTTTATTTAAATATGTACGTACGTAAGGTTCACTACCAAAATGTTTTGGTCAGGAAGAACATGAAATGGGTGCTGATGCCTCATTAATATTGCTTCGAACACTGTCTTTGTCAAAGCCTCGCTGAACTGCAGACGGTGTGTTCCACTTAGCTTGTTTTGAATTATTTTCTTAAATATGTTAAGTATTCATTAATAATTTTATTTTACGTAGAACATGCTTTATATAATAATTGTAGGATATATAACCTATTCATAAAGTCTCTCAGTATTGAAAATAGTATTTAAAAGTTTCCACATTATTCGTTAATATTGACATATTTTGTTAGATTCATGCTGTATATCGCATGTAGCACAGGGAACCTGTCGTTAAGACACTCTTTATTCCTCCTTCTGTGCAATGAAATCATCAATCTCGAATGGGGATAGAACCCATAACTGTCGAGTCGCGTAAATTCAGTCTTTATAATATAATACTAAACGGAAGCTTATATTGTGTCATAAATTCGAATTTGCATCTATTTGTGGCGACAAATTTATGATATATAAAATATGTTTCTTTTTTATTTTTTATTACTATTTATTAAATAAATGTATCTTTTTTCACGTTTTATATTTTTATGAATAAATAAAAGCAAATAATGTATTATTAGTAAATCACAAATAATGATCTATCTTTATATTCAAAGTCACAAGTGAATCAAAGCTTTTAACACGCGAGTAAATTGAATACGTCGGTCCGCCTCTTACCTGTACCTCGTTATGTGCCAGAATATTGAATAGCCGTATACGATACAGCGATAAATATTCCAAAATTCATATTTTATTAATTTAAACGGCTCGTACCTGCTCGAAGCGGCTGTTGGAGTTGATTACTGAATTTCTCTTATGAAATTAACGGAGTGACTTTTCTTTCTTTATTATATTATTGTATTTGATTGAGAGGTTTTAATCTGGAAGACTAGTGTTAGAACTTTGTTCTTATTATAACACATCCGGTTTCCACTTTCAGTCGAATTCTCGAGGTGTTGCGTGTTGAATGGTGGAACAGAACGCCGCGCTTTGCCTCGTTTGCAGAGCGAGTTAAATATTTATTTTTCTTAGTGGAAATCGAACTCACATCAGTTTCTTGATTTATAATACATTTTTATAAAGCAAGAAAACGAAACATTTGTTTCTTAAATACAAATTGACACAATTTATGTACATAGTAAGTATATGAAGTTAACGTTTTATATCATTAAATATGTCAGAACTGAGTAATATTTCCTTATAAGGCTTTCGAATAACACACCGACACACATTATCTAACTAATTTAGCTTAACTCTAACACATGTTAAAACAACCCCTTATAAATAAAATAAACTACAATTTAACTATCAATTTCATGGATAATAAGCACAGTAGGCTGTCAAAGTGTCCGTCAAGCAATTAGTTGTTATGTAAACGTTTTCGTTATAATTACATTTGAATTTATAACGGCCGTTATTTCGTTATTTTTTTGTTATTAAATCGTTTATTTGAGTATTAAGTGGAGAAATATTTACTTATTAATATTTTTGTTGGCTTTCGCCACTTTTATATTTTTTTAACTATGATTTAATAGCTATAGTAGAATGGTAGAGATAAATGGGCGGAAAGGTGTCACTAAGTTAATTCTGCCTATAGGTTTAATTTTCCTTCGTGAACATCAAAAATGTAATAGAGTAAAATGTTGCATTTTACTTTAATAAATCAAGAAAACGGTTCATATAATATATGTAATTATTTACCGTTAAATTGCTATTGAAACGAGAACGCTCATAGAGCATTCAACTACTAGCATATTCCACCATGTTTTTTTTTATTTTTCACTAGAATACTAAAAAAAGCCTACTGTCTAAGGGTTATTATTAAGTTAAAGCAGCTTCACGCTGTATCTCGCACACAACAGGGTAGGCAGGTGGGAACAAAGTATATATTAAGACACTCCGTTTCCCACTTGCCGCCGAATTCTGAAGGCATTACATGGAGAATGGTGGTCAACGTCACGCTTTCCTTCTACACCAGAGCGAAGAAAATATTTCATTTCCTCGAGTGGGGATCGAACCCACAACCACTCGCGTTTACAGTCACACTTTATGCCACTGCGGCTACAATTACCTTCAAAAATGTAGTAAACTGTAATTATAAAAAAAGAAGTACATTATTATTTATTGAAAAGAACAAAACATTCTTTTTCACAATAATAGACAATCAATAATTCATAAAACACCCAACGGTAAGAAAATCCAATAGCAAGGTAGTATAAGGCTACTTTGGTTCGAGTGAATTTTTTATATCAGGTCGCCTTCCCCTTGGAAAAACACCGCCACACTCCAGGGACTTGGCTAATAAACGTCGGTGACTGCCAAATTAGATTATGGATGCGGTATTGTAATATTATACGTATTTTTTTAGCTTCACCATTTATTTCTCGCGGGGAAGCTGGGGCGCTGCCCTGCCAGAGAGGTATGAAGAGTTTGTAGCACCAAACTTTACGGACTCTTCATACCTCTCTTACCTTGTCCACTCTTATCAACCTTTTCATATATGCCATGAGGAGTCCTCATTGCTCAACGAAGGTCTCCCTCTCCCTCAGACTCTCCTTTACTTATAAATATTTTAGGATATGTTAGAGAGATGATTGTGTGTTCGATACCAGGTGATTATATTTTAAATTATTTTCAATTCAACTCTGTGTCTCGATTTCAGGAGGAAAAGTAGGACAGAATGTAATCTTAAAAATGATAATTGTTTCATTAATAATTATTTTCTTTTATTTTTGTCTTATCGTTTTCCTATTACTGTCGGAACTATCTTTAAATTTTAAGATTATAAAATACACATATTATATAATATATTAAAAATTTTTTTGATAGATAGGGGCAATTAGAATGTAAAATTTTTAAGGTATACCGTATGTAGTATGTTCAGCCTCTCATAATAAGTTTTACTTGTCAAATTTGTAAAGCGCTATTTCGTTCTATTTCATTAACGAGTACATCGATTTTGGTTAAATTCTTTACTTCTAATGATATTATTGTAATGTAATAAGATAAAAATTCAAAGTTAATCAAAAATGGGGAACGGAGTGTTCTACACTACGGTTACAGTTTCCCTCTGTCTGCCCCTACTACGTGCAGAAGACAGCGTGAAGTTATACAAAAGTAAATTAACAGAACGCTCATTTCATTTTAAAACACCATATCCAAACAAATTATAAATCCTTTATAGTCATCTGGTAGTTCTCAGGCAAGCTAAAACAGCCGGTAAGCTAGGCCCTCGGGCTTTTAATTTGTATGGCGCCGCGTATATTATGTATGGAAATTTTGATTGTTTGATTAGAACCTTAGCGACGTTGAATTTTCCTGTCTAACTATATACTATATATGCAAAATTATAAAGTATTTGTACTTTTTATGTATAATTTTATTTTTAATAATTCAACATTAATTGTGTGTTGCTGAGAAATACATAAAAGACGTTTTAATTTGTGCTGGCGTTAAGTACTCTCTTAGTTATTAATATACGTTAGTATTAGTATGTTATACGTACGGGATTAATGGTAAAGCTAGGTTAAAACATTTATTATCCTGTATATAAAGTAGACAAAGGGAACCTGGGAACCTAAAGACACTTCCCTTCCGCACTGAATTCTAGGCATTTTGTGTTGAGTGGCGAAATTCAAAGCCAAGCTTTGCCAAGGTATCAGAGCGAGAAAATTAAAATATTAAATATTTTATTTCATCGAGAAATCGGAACCTGTCGGGTTTACAATCAGTCACAGACATGTGGACCTGCGCCAAGATTTGTCTCAATAGTAATAGTGTTTTTTATATTATTATTCATTTGTTTATTAACTTTACGCTGAGTCACGCACATAGCACGGTAGACAGAGAGAAACTGGGATCATAAAGATACTTCCGTTTCCGTCTCCAGGGTCGAACCCACAAACTGTTGTGATTACAGTTACAAGCTTGTGGGACACAACTGGACGCGACAGCTTATAATTAAAAGCCATTTTGAAGCAATGAACAATATAGTATATGAATATCGAAGAATAAAGAAATATAATATTATTTTTTAAAGATAAATCAATTTAAGCTATAAAGAGCTAACTTTTAGTTGAAATTTGTGTTTTCAAATTATACTACTAAACTATACCTACTACTACTACTACTACTACTAATTATAGCTACTACTGCAACCTCTCTTCAGTGGTCAAATGGCAATTGCTAAGCGTTGTGTATGACACATGCATATAGGTGTCACACGCATTCTACGTGCCCGCAGTGTACCTGACCGCAGATATAGCGGGTTACATTAAAACGATTAACGTGATATAATATAGCTTATAGGCCTCCTCTGTAAGTAGTCTACTAATGATGATGACCAGCAGTTCCTGGGATAAGTACTTTTAACCAAACAAACTCTTTAGCTTTATAATAGTAATATTGCAATATGTATGTACAAGTAGATAAGTTAATATTGTTAATAAATTAGTTATTAGTTATTATTAAAGGGTTCGAAAAAATATTTTTCCATATATTTTTTATTTGCTACTAAAATTACTAAAACAACCAAAATATTAAGAACAAACATTAGTAGGAGTTAAATAATATATACAGTCGTGAGTAGCTCGAGTCTGATTAAAATTTGGTCTCCCAAGTCGTGAGTCTCGAATCACGAGGCAGCTTATTATATCTGGCGAAAATGTTTTAAGATACATTTCTTTGCCTTTTTAAGAATCAATCAATGTATGGTTGTTTTGTTTAAAGGCTTTTATGTTTATAAGATTTATTATGATGACGTTCTGTATTTTAATGGTTTAATTTTTTAGGACACCATCGCCAGGTTGATAATTCGATTCCAACTCGAGAAAATTAAATATTTTATATTTCTATCGCAATCGTTTCGGTAAAGAGGTAAAGCGCGGCATTGAGTTTTGTCTATCCGGTGGAAAGTGGGGAACGGAAGTGTCTTAACACTACGTTCCCATTTTCATTCTGCCTACCTAGATACAGCAAAAAAATCATTTAATAATCATTTAATCCGATTTAGAGATACTGTTTTCTCAATATAATTAATCTTACATATAAAATATATAATTTATACATACTACAAATTGCATAAGATTAAAATCTTTTCTTATAACAAATCATTTAAATATTTGCTCTTAATAACAACATGACATTATGATTGATATATAAAGTTGTTAGTTTCAATGAGCGAAAGTAGAGACAAGCTGCTTTGACAGGCATTAGTAAAAGTTGACATTTGACTAATATATTTTGAGGCCGGCGTACTGCAGCAGCAGCACAGCGCCTGATGGTAAACATGGGTTCAATTGGATAATAACCATTACTGCTCATTCTGGTAACTCGAATATTTTAAAAATTGGGTAGAATGTAGAAAGAGGAGTATCTTGACACTAGCTTCTTAACCTTCTCAACCTAGTGTCAAGTCCTAGTAATATTAGTGCGGGATTGTATATAGGGGTTGTATGTAGGGGAAAGCAATAAAAAATAAGATCCTATCACTCCGTCTAAAAGATTAAGCTCATTTTTTTATCAAATCTATTAACGTTTTCGCCTACATCATTGTCTTTAGATAAGAACCACCGTTCAATCTTCTTTAGCGGACTTTAATTCTGAAAGTAGGCTGTAATGGCACCTCCATCAAAACCTATACAAGCCTTATTGACATTGGCTATTTCATCCACTCATGATTTTTTTGTATTAAGCGAGAGTGAGACAAAAAATCGACACGTGGATTGATCACAGATTAAAATTGATTGTACGGACGTGTCTTTTATCCAAGGGACACGTTACGATTGATTTCTCGTTAATCTTTATTTGTAGCAAGTTTTTGCAGCTTTATTTTCTTTAAATGCTTCTTAGTGTGACGATTTAATTATCCATAGATGGTATTGTACTAATATAAAAAAATATTTGAACATTAATGCCAGAAATAAAAGATAAGACTGTACAAGTCTCACGACAGCCTCGCAACATAATGCAATGTTGTTCAAATTATCGAAAAGGTAAAGAGAGAAAGAGAGAGAGAACAAATGGGTTCTAATGCTAAGTGGTTGAAGAGCGCTTGGACGGTGTCCAACGGGCCCAGATTTGAGTCCAGCTGTCTTTATATTTTTATACATTTTCTTTGTTTGAAATAACAGTAGAAAATATATAAAATGTATGTAGACATAAAATTAATTAACGTAATTTCATACTTCAACTTTGTATGGATCCGCTAGAATAGGCCACAAGAGTGCAAGACCATCACTGAGATTAGTTTTACGATCCGTAAACTCGGAATGGATTGTTTCTTAAACACAATACAGGTAATAACTTACTTAATGACTAATAGACGTAGGTCTTGTACCGGTAGATTATATCTTTGAAGATATCGAATTTTCATATAAATAGATAATTACAAAAATTACACGTGTATAAAAAATATGACATAAATATAAACATTCCCCCGACTGGGAACTGAACTCAGAACTATCGAATCTCATTGCTCCACAATTGCGCTTGACCATAGACAAATCATTAACAATTAAATAGTAACATTACTATATACCTGACGTTACACTCAAGCCTTCATCACCATCGATCATTCGGCGGAACCATTAAAAGAAATTACGCATTTAAACAAAAATATTGAAACGGGTCTTGTTAATTAAAAACGTCAATCAACAGTTTCTAAAGTCGATCTCGGCGAGTGGAATAGAATATAAATTGTATAGATATGCCATTAAGATATAGGATGCTGTGAGAAAGATTGACTGCGTGATTTGCTTTGATTGATCTTTGTTATTTTTCTCTGTTATGTATATGTAGTGACCCAACCTTACTAGCTTATGTTTGGTCACTATTTAAAAGCTAGATAAAGTTACATAAAATGTTCTTTTGTGAGTGGCGAAAATCTGAATTTTCTGTCATTACTTAATATTATCAAAAAAATTCTAATTTAAATCAGTTTCATTATAATCAGTAACTAACTAACGTAACTATATTAGTAACGTTCCTATTCCAGGAAAGAAAATTCATAAAATTAGCCAAAACCATTTAGATGTTTTTAGTGTTGTGACATTATTTAGGAGAAAATCAATAAAAAATTTCTTATCTCCTACAGCAAGAGGCAATATTTCACATCACAAATTTTAATTTCTTTTTCAACTTCACACTGCATTCGCCATATAAGAGAGTAGGTGCAAGGAAATTAGTGTTTTTGGGAAACAATCTATTTCACTGACTGGGTATCAAACCCACAATCAACGCTTTAACAATCAAGCGCTATCGTATTAGAACAAGGCGTTAAAAAAATAATAATTCGACATATCTATCCTATATTCTAAGAGCGGTGTCACAAAATGACCGTTAAATACGACAACAAATAAATCGTCAAATTAAATCTAATTAAAGTTAACTGTCGGTAGATATCCCGAGCACTGTGTTGCGACGCGCGTTAATGAGACAACGGATTTAATGGGCTTTTCTAAAAGTTATTGTTATTGTAGCACCTTTTTAAACAGAACTAAGGAATATTTTACACACTAAATACAGGAATATCGTATCTTAATATATTATATATTACCTTTTACGCGGTTATTTTAAGGCGGCGTTGAATTTCGCCACTCAAAACGCAATGCTTCTAGAATTCGGCGAAAAGTGGGCAACGGAAGTGTCTTAATGGGGACGCAGTATCTTAACTCTTGGTTCCTAGGTTCCCTCTGAATGTACGAAAAACTGCTTGAAATGAAAAAAAAACTGTGTTTTCAGCAATCACCTTGTTTAAGATGTATTGTTAAAAGGGAATGTAGTAACTCCCTTTTCAATCATTACATTTTTGATCAAAAAGAACCATAAATTTCATGATTGTGATGCCTTAATTTTTCCTTGGTTTTTGTTTCATGCGTTTTATCTTATACTAGATCAGAAAAAATATATATTTGCTATTATTTAAATAAAATAAATGATATCCTCATAGCATAGCGTCTTAGTGTAAACTTAATGTTCGAATACCACTCAAGGGAATCAATTATTTTCAGTTTCTCATCCTGGTAACAAAATGTCGTCATTTAGCACGCAATGACTCGAAGATTAGGCGAAAATTGGTGAAGAGAGTGTCTTAATAGTACTATTATTCGAAATTGGAACCTAGCTTCCATCTGCCTACGTTGCTTGAAGCGGATTACAGCGTAAAGCTGTAAAAAATCTCATAGTTAAATTGAAACAACTCTCTACAAAATCACTAACTACTTAACTATTTGGAGCATCATGATTTTTTTCTCTTTCAATCCTTATAGAATAATATGGAAATACAAAATAAATCCTATACATCTAACAAATACCCAGTACAGTACACATGGTTGTCATATGCTAATGCGGACGGGACGTAAGGTCGAATCCTGTTTATTCAAATAATGTTAACCCATATCTCACCTCGGCCGCCGCTTGTATTATTTTAATTCGTTCATCCATATTTAGTATAGGTACCTACTCGCGGTGTACGCGTGACTCACGATATAAATAAAGTATTTGTGAGTTATAATTGTAATTATATTTAACCGACTTCGGAAAGCAGATAGTAATCGGTGATTTTCAAGAAAATAATACTTTAATAAATAACTTCTAAATATTTTTTTAGAAATAGTATAAAATTTGAACAAAGCTGAATCTGAACAAACAATAGAGTAGACAGAGAGCCTGGAAGCCTAGTGTCGTTCCCATTAAGACACTTCGTTTCCCCATTTTCCACCGAATTCTGGAAGCGTTGTATGTTGAGTGGCAGAACTTAACGCCGTGTCTGGCTTCGTTACGAGAGGTTAGGAAATGTAAATATTAAATATTTCATTTCCTCGGGTGAGAATCGGAACCACTAGCTGTCGCAGTCGCTGTTGCAGTTGTACGCTTGTGCACCTGCGCTACGACTTATGTACCTTAAAAACCCTACCTCTGTTCTATTCTATTTGAAACACAGCTCAACCCACTTCCCAAGTGGGACAATGAATTATTTTTATTTCCTCACTTCGGTAACAAGACAAAGCATGGCGTTAAGTCCCGCTACTCAATACGCAAGGTTCCGAAAATTGTGCAGGAAATAAAGTATCGATGCTTTATCCCAGATATCTCAGGGAAGGCAGAAAATATTTTCTGTACATACACTCTTGTTCTAAATCCAAGTGGGAATCGAACCTACAACCATCATGCCTACATCGAGCCGTCTTACCACTAAGACACGACGGCCTTAAATAATATTAAAAACACGCGGTGATTTCTTTAGCAATTTACTACGCATCGTAACTCGTACTTTGAGCCCAAAACCGATCTGGATATGAAATATTTTTTTGGCATGTTATACTAAAGTCAAAGAGACCGATAGGCAAAAAAAAATTGCAAAAAAAAAGCCTCGTGGTCAATTTTCGTGTGCCACGCCTTTTTAAAATCTATTATTCTGGCCTTGCAGTGGGTGGTTTAAAGATCTTCTTTTGTTATAGAATTTTATGTTTTTTTTATTTCATATTCTCTTTTAAGACTACCGCACTATTAGCTATTGTCTTCTATTGTTTCTTTGGTAGTGATATATACACATAATTATTTTTAAATTAGTTCTAACGTAGTGTGGCTGGCACCCGCCCTCATTTCAGTGGTTCACTTAACAACTTAAAAAATAATGAAAGCCGTAATGGCAAAGTAGAGAAGTGTCTTAGATATTAGCTAACCCTGTTATATGTAGGATTAAAATTATTATTAAATCAGTAAAAATGATAATTATAAAATGAAAAATAAAGTATGGAATCACTTTCTTTTTTTATTTTTATTGATGAATTAACAAAAACCATTAGAACTGTGGCCGTGGTGGTACAGCGGCATAATATTGGACTAAAAATATAGGTTGTGGGTTTGATTCCTATTCGAAGGAATGAACTATTTTGATTTTCTCGTCCTGAAAACAAGACAAAGGGCGGCACTGTTCGCCACTTAACATATAATGCCTCAAAAAAATATTAGATTCTCTCTCAATATTTACTCAATATTTACACCAAAATTCAGGTAAATCTAAGGCTCTACACAAAATGAATATGCAAATGAGGAACCCAAATAGTCATAAGCCTGTTCATAACAAAACAACTGAATATCCCAACAACAGGGTGTTTGAATAGGACCCTACCAAAATCATATCTTAATATGTATTTAATGTATTAATGAGGAAAGGGACCCTTGTTAAGTTCTGTTATTCGATAACTTCGAATATAATTGCAGTTTGGATTATCTTTCAAGTAATAGATTTTGGTAATAGCTGGTATGTTTAATATTTGTCTTTATTGAAGAATCAGTTGTTTTAGTGTAGGTATATTTAGTTTGGGTGATAGTTCTTAATGTTTAAAGTTAACATCTAAAGTAGGTAAACTCTATTTTCTGTATGTATTTGAGAGACTTCAGTTAATTCACGGTAATACGTATGTTTCAAGAAAGTGAAGGATTCAATTCCAACACCCCCCGTGTTGGAATCAAACCCGTTGCGTCCAATAACCGACGCGATTATAGTCA
>HE670655.1:44839-56298 GCA_000313835.2 Heliconius melpomene melpomene | reverse complement strand
GTCATCGGCAACTTGTATTAGTTATATTATTATAAAGCTTAAACTGTACTTCTTTTAACCCACTTCAAAAAAGGAGGAGTATCTGAATTGGTGAAGTAGTTTTTGAGATATTTTCGTATTTCTTTAGGAGAGTGGATTGACGAATATATATTATATAATTAATATTTTTTTAAATATGAGTGCATTTTACTTCTTAATGTACATTAGTATGCTATGTAATATGCTATGTAGTACTAGAACGTATTTCAAAGCCAGCAATAGTAGGATTATTTTGAATAAGGTTACATAGAGACAGGAGCTCGGAGAGTGAAGGCGGGCGTTAATACGTATTTTCAAAAGGTTCCTTTATTTTACTACGTGGTCCCAAGTCCCAGGCACTGCTCTAAGCTCCTCGCCCTGTAACGCAATGGACCTACTGTACACTGTATGTACTGCCACTGTAAATCTATGAAATATTAATTTCTTCTCTCCTCTGGAAACCTACGTAGTAGAGAATATTTTCTTTAGTAGCAATAAGTAGTGATCTTAGGTTATTTTATTATCTAGATGAGGAATATTGTGGACAACTTATTAACCTATACTTAAGTATATTATAAAACTGAAAAATTGTTTACTCGAATGCATTATTTCAAGAATGACTGGTTCGAATTAAAAAAGAAGGAAGAAGGCTTTGACATTTAAAACAAAAAATAAACAGCTCTTCATTATTTCTATGAGTACGGAGGTAAAGCTACAGGTAAAGTTAGTATAAAAGATAAAGGTGTAAGATTTGAGCCGAAAACTACCGCGTATCCTATCCTATCTATCTATATATATATATATCTATATTTAAATACTACAGTTGATATAAATATAAATTTCTATCTTCATCACAAAATTGGTTATTAAAATTATTATAATTTAAAATCACTATTCCAATTATACCAATTTATATGATTTACGCGCGGTTTGAAATATAAATTACATTACCCTTTGAATAAATTCACAAAATAAATTGTACCTCGTACTAAATTATAGTAATACCGAAGCTAATTAAGTATGATGATATGTAAAATATTAAAAAAATATATATAAAAGAGAAAACTTTTACCCATCAACCTATTACTTCCAAAAAGCAACTAAATATTTTTTTTAGATATAAGGGGTGGGTTTAGATTTAAGTGGGGATCTAAGGCGTTTACAGGCAACCACTGAGCCACGACGGACTCAATTATAACTACCGATGCCGATACCATTGACCCTACATTAGACGGCAATTAGCACATTTAGAACAATGTCTGACGATACGCAGCGAGTGTTAATTGTTTAAACTTTGTATTGTTTGAACTGAAATAGGTCAATAACGAAATTAGATCTACATATTTTGTTAAACACATTTTTGTCCTTGCGCGTCGGACTGTACGGAATGCGGGTTCAATTCCTATTCAGGGGAATCGAACCTAACCTAACCCCGAAAAGGGTAAAGGATTGCTCTCTGCCTATCCTGTTAGCGTAAAATAATAATAAATAAAGAATATTAATACATAAAATATAAATTTAACAGCTAACTAAGACGACCTTTTAAAAGCCATTTACACATTTATTCCAGTAAAGCTTTTCAACATTCAATGGAATAAACCAACTTGGTTGCTTTTTGCACCATGTTCAAATATAGCGAATTGAATTTCAAAAATTCCACACATGGACTTGACTTCGAACCAGCACCTTCCGTTTTTTACATGACAAGGACAAATTTAGTATTTAGAGGTCAATACGACTTCAGAATTTGAAATTATAAGTGTCTAAGTGTCTAAGTGGCTTTTTGCGTACGTTTTTTTATAAGTTAATGTGGTTGTTTGTATGTAAACTAACTTTGACTGCGTCTTTGCTTACGTGGTCAGATGAAATTAACTTATAGAATTAAATCAGTATACAGTGAGATACCTATTGGGAAGCTGCGCTACGATGTTCTCGATGTTGAAATATTTCGAAATTTCTTTTCTTAGCACATTTTTTAAATTTAATTAACTCGCTGACTGCAGAAAAGAAATTGAAATTGTTTTAAAAGTTGGAACGGAGGAATATAGCTTCGCCAGATAAGACTATACTACGAGACTATAGTTACGAGTAAGATAAGTTAATAAAAATGGCGTTATTTAGTAAACATTTGCAGTCATTATGGGTTCCATCGCTTCGAGGGGTTCCATCGCTTTTTTTTGAAAACATATAATAAACATCACGTAGGATTTGAATCCCCACCTCTTCAAGAGTACCCAAGCGCTTTAACCACTAAGGCATACGCACTGTTGAAGCTCGAAATTCGTCTTAGTAGTTAGATATCTTTGAGGGTTACCAAGAGGAGTGGGTTCAAATCCCCTCACCGTTAATCATTTTATACGGTTTCTAAATATGTATTTTGTTTACTAAGTAAAATAACACTTAAAATCTTTTAAAAATATTGAATTATTTAATTTTACCGCTCTAGCAACACAAAACTCGATGTTGAATTCTGCCACTCAGTACAATATCTCGGATTTGGACGAATGTGGAGAACACATATCTTAATGCTACGATTTCTCCACCTACATTCTGAATACGGGATAAATTGTAAATCAAAAAAATATATAATAAAAAATTTGAACCCGCTTCAATCAACAAATAAGAACCATTTAACAGGAGCAACCATATTGTAAACAGCTGTATAAAAATAATTCCCAGTAACTCACCAAGAATGCCATGCCATCAGGCGGCGTTGAGAACAAAGGGGCTATCTGTATGCGTGCCACAGATCGATGTCTAATCAATAGGCACGGCGCTAACTATTCTAATGATGGAGCTATGTTAGCGTGATACGATTGATCGAATTGATAAATAATACGGTTATTTATATACTTATGCAATCAGTTTCACGCTGTATCCCGCTTATAACAGGATAGATAGAAGGAATTTAGTATTCTCCATTCCCCACTTTCTCCTGAATTTTTCTAGTCATAGTATATAACATATAAACGTCTTTAGAATTCAGTGTCTTAATACTAGCCTTCCCTCGGCCTACCCTGCTGCGTGCGGGATACAGCGTGAAGCAGAAAAAAGAAGAAAAAAAATCAAATATTTTATTTAATTAAAAAACTTTTTTTAATATTCCTGTATCCCACACCTTCCCTCCTTACGTAACATTAAAACATTATTATTCCATACGTAATTTAACCGGACAAATTTACCAGGCTTTAAATAACTTAGCTA
This sequence comes from Heliconius melpomene melpomene, assembly GCA_000313835.2. NCBI lineage: Eukaryota > Metazoa > Arthropoda > Insecta > Lepidoptera > Nymphalidae > Heliconius > Heliconius melpomene. The sequence goes on along the minus strand of HE670655.1, from coordinate 53,076 downwards.
ATAGGAAATAATGTCATTTCTAGGCACTCGCCCCCCGCTGCGTGTGAAAGGTACGTTTATAGGCCACAAGCCATTTAACTAACAGACTTTACTTCATTCCCACGTACTAATTAGCATTTGTATTTTGTGTATTTTAAATAAACATATATATAGAGATGCTGTCAGGCCGTATCCTAACGTAGGGTTAAGAATTAAGAAACTCCGTTCCCAAGAAATTAAATATTAAGAATAATCGTTCATTTCCTCAAGTGAGGGATCGAACCCACAACCGCCGCTTTACAATCACACCCATGTGCCCCTACGCCACGATGAACTCTAAATGAAAAAAATAAATAAATAAATAAAATGGAATTGAGGACCGTGGCCCGTTTCCATTTTAACTCGTGAAATATTATTTTCATATCTTCGCTCTGATTGATAATGAGGCAAAACGCGGCGTTGAGTTCCGCCACTCAATGCGCAATTGCTCGAGAATTGGGGAAAAAATTAAAGAAGAACGAAATTATTTTAATGGTGAATGAAGCGTCTTACCACTAGATTTCCAGGTTCTTTCTGCCTACCTACCCTATTTGCGGAATATAGCGTAAAAAAAATTGTTATTGGAAAGCTATTAAATAAACATTTTGCTTGGCTTGCACGGAATATAACATATTCTAGGTATTTTATCCCAATTCTGATATAAACAGCAAATATATTTATTATGTGCGATAATAATGTTTCAAAAATAAGCTCTACAAATGAGATTATATTTTATGAAACTTCGTGTGAACGTTGTGAATGAAATAAATTATGGCCAATTCATTTCTAATTTCAATGCAAAATAGATGGTGAACTTATAAATTGACGATTACGTTCACCGCAAATACATATGTTTTACATTTAAGAACAAATTTACTAAACACTTACTTTCTTCTACATTTATAAGGGAGCTAGCCAGTTTGTAGGACGCAGGTCTTTATAGGTACGGAGTGTTATAACACTAGGTTCTCTTTGCCTACTGTGCACATTTTACCATCATATATAAGCCATAAGGACAATATTATTTTCAAGTATCTAACTAAAGTCCCTATCGCATATCGCAGCCATTATCTGTTAGATAAAATCCATACAACATATAGTGAATAATGCAAGTTCTCAACAAGGATGGACCAGCATAAATCAAGATAAACCTGTTTACAAACTTTAGCATTAAAAATTATTATTTATATATATTTTTATTAAATATATGTTACCAGCGAAAGAATTAGTAGGTACTTATTTTACAAAAAGTATAGTTTGTACTTATATTAATTAAATTAGTGTAAATTTTACACTGATTGTTTTTATTTTTAACGTATTTGAGACATTTCTCCATTTCACGTTATTAAATATTTAGCGGGTTTAGATGCACAAACAAAATATTATTTTCATATTTTTTCTTAGTAAAAATTTTACTAACAACTGCTAACGTTAAGGAATCGAACCCACTGCCAATATATTCAAATATAATTCACACAACATCCTCAATAGAATAGCACTGTGAGAAAAACGAGCAGTCAACTCAAGCCTACGCCCACTCAAATATTAATCTCTCGTCAAATTGTAGCCCAATCGTGTACTTGTCACCGCTTAGCGGATAACGGTGTGCGGAAGATTGTTTAAGCGTGCCTTTAGTGTACGACACGACCATACGATACGATTTGGGATTTCATAGCAAAAAATCAACTTCACTCTGTATCCCGCACACAGCAGGGTAGGCAGAGGAAATCCAGTGCTAAGACATTCCGTTCCGCATGCAATAAGCATCTATCCTCACAAACATTTAAATTTATAATATTAGTCCGATAAGTAAAGAAGAAGAAGAAGCCCTTTGAATCCAGCGGGAAACCGCTGGATTCAAAGGGCGCAGGACCGGACGGAGTGGCGAGCATTGGGGGAGGCCTATGTCCAGCAGTGGACCTTAAAAGGCTGATGGATGGAAGTAAAGAAGATTTATATCACCAATTAAAATATAAAACACATAATAAATTTAAGTTACTACTTATCAAACAATCGCTGTAATAAATCGTATCGACTTATCGCAGGATATATCGTAAGATTTAAAGGTATTTTTAATTGAGTACAAACTAACTATGAAGCCTCCTTGCTTGTCAAATGTCAATAACATGTGTTTTATTAATGTTGCCTTAATCTTATAAGTCTTTAGCTATATTTGTGGACACCGTCATGGCGCAGTAGAACAGCGTCTGTGTGTATCTTCCATGTAGGTACATATAGCGTCAGTTACATTTTTATAATATTACTTATAGATATAAGAAACAATGCATCTCAAGCATCTTATTACCGAACAAGACCTTATTAATAAAACTTATATTTATTTGCATCACGTCTATTACAAAGGTCGACGCACCCATTGTTTCTTACTAATATAAGTATGGTATTGTAATATTGAATGTTAGTACCTACTTATTCGCAAGTGGGTTACCGATCGGTGAATCATTTAATATAAATGCTAATGACGAGTAATATTTACGATAGCGTATTTATTGATCCGGTCGTTTTTTTTCTTTCTAGTGAGAGGAAGTTGCCATTTTTAATATTTAAATATTATATTCTTTTTTTTCTCGTTGAGCTTCACATCGTATCCTGTACGTAGAAGGGAAGGCAGAGAAATTTATTTATTCGGGATATTGTGTTTAGAGTGACGAAAATCAACGCCAACAAAAAATTCCACCGAGTGGAAATCGAACTCACAACCATCGCTTTTAGAGTGAAACAATTTTGCCCCAGAGCCAAGGCGGCCTCATAAAGTTAAGTGATATTACTAGGATTAGGTACACTAGTGACTATGTGTGAACAATAATACAAAAAACCCATATTTTCCAATCTCCATAGAAATTTCGAGAAATACTCTTTTAATACTCTCCAACAAGGAAAATAGGCGGCGTTATACGCCGTGGAATTCCTGCTTGACTGTCAATCTATACTAATATAATAAAGCGGAAGAGTTTGTTTGTTTGTTTGTTTGTTTGTTTGTTTGTTTGTTTGTTTGTTTGTTTGTTTGTTTGTTTGAACGCTAAGATCTTTGGATCTACTGGTCCGATTTATATTGCTTTTGTTTTGTATGAAAGCTGTATTCTTCAGAAGTGCTATAGGCTATGTAACATTACATTACGCATATATACTAATAAATTAAAATACTTTCTTATTTGACATGCAATTTATTCTGCCATGTTAATAACAACCATCGCGTCGCTACGCAACCGCGTTCGTTACCGCGTCATTTTGATATTCATCCTTATGAAAATAAATATAATAGTCACTTTTAGCATTTCATCTAGATTGAAATTATATTTCTATAGAAATTATATTCTTATATTTCAAGCAGGCGTAGCCGCGCCCGGGTCCGCTAGTCACTAAATAGCTAGCTATAACTTGCTAATATTTCAATAGTCGTTGCAAAGAATCGTTTCTCAGAAAGCAAATAGTTTTAAACATTTCGACATATTGGCCATATTTGTAAATTTATACGTGCTTTGTATTTTGAATGAGGCGAAGCGATACGTGAGAAGTTTGAAGTGAATCTCATATAAAATAATATGTAATTGTATATTGGTAAATGTTATTACCATTTTTATACGTAATTTATTGTTATTTATCTTTTTTTATATGTTTGTTTTAAGTTGTTAATATCACTTTTGTTTTTCTATTGTTGTTATTTCCAAGAGGCACAAGCGTGTGACTGTACACGCGTCGGTTGTCGGTTTGATTCTCACTCGGAGGATAAAATAGTTAATATTTTTATTTCCTCGCTCTAGCAACGAGGCAATCCTATACATTAATACAACATAAAAAATCGATATGTCACCAAAAACATCCACCCTAACCTTATTATTATTACTTTAGTACCACAACCAGCATATTATATCCTAAAATACACAAAAACGAAATAAAAAAAAAGTGAAAGCATGCACAACGCATTTCTCCTTTCAAAGCAAACGGTGACACTATCTGTCGACATTTGACACTACTATCTCCGTACTCGTAGTTAAACGATGTAACACGCTGTTACTCTCTCCTTATCGACGCTACAATTATCTTTATAAGCGATACAATGGCGCCTTATTATGTTTTGTTTCTATATTATAATTAATTCATACTAAATGTCACACCACTGTCTCCAATTGGTAATTGGAGACAGTGGTGTGACATTTAGTATGTGACAGACCGGCCAGTCGTAGTGCAGGGGCACAAACGTGTGATTGTTAATACGTCTGGTTGTGGATTCGATTCGAGTCCAGTCGAAAACTGAAAGTACCAAAAAAAATAACAATCTTCAACTTTCCTTACCTTACGCCTATTGAAAAACAGAATAAAGAAAGTATTATTTAGAAGTTATCGCGATGATAAACGTTTTAAATAAAACTCAGGGGTCAAAAGAGTTGCTTTAGTAAATATAGACAAAGTGAGGTGACAAACATAGTGAAGTCAGGTAAGGGCAAGAAGTGTAGAATGGAGAAACTATGTACTTTTTTAATACCCTAAAAATTTAAAAAAATCTTTACACAGTATTCTGCGTACAGCCGGATAAGCCGAGGAAGCCTTGTGCTAAGACACTCCATTCTCCACTATCTTCTTATTAAAAAATTAAGACTAAATAAATATCTCAATAAATGAAGCCATCATTGGCAGTGGGATCAGAAATCGTAGTTTGAAAGCACCGAGGGAGCTAATCTGACAAGTAACGCAACACAATGATATTGTTAAGGGACTGTCACTGTACAAAACGTACAATTAGTAAGAAAAGTAAGTGAAATTGTGAAGCTGTAATAATTGATTACAGCTTCACAATTTCACTTATTAGGGTATGCGGAGAGAACCTGGTGTTAAAACTCTCCGTTCTCCATACGCTGCCTAAGCTTCGAGTCATTAAGTAATAAGTAACAATAATCGTGCCTACAGTCATACTCAGTGCTGCTGCGCTACCCGGACTTAAAATCAATTTCAATCGTATTTACAAATCAATAAAGGTATTTTCGGTTTCAAATTTCAAAATAAAATTTAATTTGAAAGAATCCAAATCTTGTTCACGCCTATCGATTGCCAGAGGCGCGGGTTCCAATATTTTATTTTTTGTTTTTCCGCCGTGCAATGTGCAGAATACAGAGGGAAGCTAAAAAAATGCATATTTTAAAAACTTTTATCAAAGTCTTTCCGCATACATTGACATATTTAAGTTGCTTTTTTTGTGCAATTTCATTGATCATTGTTGCAACAAAAGAGCCTATATACCTATATATACCTTATATGCCTAAGTAAAAATATACATATTTAGGAGGACTTCATCCAGTTTCTTAGAAAGACCTCTTTCAAAATCCGTTGAAATCCTAGCTACTATGATCAGTTAATACTAAATAAACAAAAAAACATCTTTAAAGGCGCCGTTGAATGTGATTTGAATAAACATTCGACACCGTTAGTAGAAATCGAGTTCCTTATCTGAACGAGATATGTATATGCATCAGTATTGTTATTTGATTTTTTCTATAAGAGGCTTCTTTCTACATGTTATACTAGCTTTATCTTGCGGCTTCGCATGCTTGATCAGATAGAAATAAACGAAGAAATTAATATGTTTTCTCCTGTTTCCCATACGAATTTTGAAATTAATACCCTTTCAGTGCTCCCCTGTACTGCCTAATCTACCTACTAAAATTATTATTTTATTATCTTTTTTTTTCTACTAACAACAACAACAAGAAACGCTATAGATATGGATGTTTTTTCGCAACTACGCAGCGTCTGAATATAAACGCGCGAAGGTTGTGGGTTTGATTTCCATTCGGGGATGATTATTTTTTCTCGTCTGAAACAAGAAAAACCGCGATGTTGAGTTTCAATATTCAACACGCATTATCTCTAAAATTAAGAAGAATGTGTGGAACACAGTGTAATAGTATGTTCCTTCGCCTTATTCTCTATACATCAAGAAAATTTGATTTTCATTTCCCGTCCAAATTCGAGTATTGCATATTAACTGGAGTTACTAAAGACAGAAAAAGAATATAACTCATTCCATCAGCGGGGGATCGAATTCACAAACATCGCGTTAAAAGCTAGACGTCTACTGCACCACCATGGATACATAACTAACAACTTATCAATGCTAACTCAAAATTGTAGGTTACAAGGCAAGTTTCCACACCACCCAATTTCCCACTCACAGTCATAATTCATCAATAAAAGGCGGATGTAGTATTTCAATAACATATTATCAAAGTTATAAATGTATTGAATAGAGAGAGAAACCACTATATAATTTAGTGTTAAATATTGATATGTTTTGTTGAGAATTCATAATAAGACGCCTATTGAAATAGACTTTTGATAAAGAATACGTTAAATGTCATTGTGAATTTATATGGTGGTTTTACGATGTGTACGCAGTGAGAGAGAAACGCAATTGTACTGTTTTTTTTTAGCTTCAATAAGTATCCCGCATATAGTAAAATATGCAGATGGAACATAATTAATTAAGAATAAAATATTCTTTTCCCATTAATACACTTTTGTTCTCCACTTTCCGTTAAATTCTTGAGGCATTGCATGTTCAATGGCGTAACTCAACGTCGCGCTTAACCAGAGCATAAAAATGAAAATATTAAACATTTTATTCGTTGTATAATCAATTTCGTTATTTACTTCATTCAATATTTGTATAATTTAATTTATAATTGTACTTGTATATTAATGATATATTTCAGTTTTTCACGCTTAAATCCAAGTGTAGATGTATAACATCTACACTGAAAGAAAGAAATTAGAGTCCAGACACTCAGTTCCACAATTTTTTTTTAACGCTAATAAATCGATAACAAGATGTCATTTTATTATAAAAAAATATTACCAGTCCTTCTGGTTGACCCATTTGCATACTTTTACTATAATGCTCAAACAATTATTATTTACCTTACGATTTAGAAGTAATTTCTATGATCAAGAATAAAAAATGTATTGAATTAAAAGATCATTTGAATTTAATGCAGAATGGAATTGCATTAATGTATAGAATATTAAAATTGTAACCTATACATTAAGGAGATTGCTCTCCTATGGAGTACGTAGTCGGTTCCGCTCAATAGAACAGCCTCCCGACCTGAAGGTAGCTTTATATTTATTCGATCATTCAAAAGTACTTGACATTTGAATTGGAATTTAAATCTGATCACCAACTTTTTAACATAGTAACCAAACGAAAAAATATGCCCCCAATCAAACAATTACCAAACAGTACAAAGAGGATTTAGTCCATTAGCTCATTGGAGGAAATTAACAATTGCTTGGACTCTAAATAAAGTCGTCAAGTTAATTCAGTCATGTCAGTTATCGTTGGACTTACTTTGCGTTGGGTTTAGTGACCTGCTTTTTTATACGAGTTATTGATTATTAGCAATTATAGACGAGGTCATTATGGTGAAGCTGTGAGCGTGGTGCCAGTGAGTTCGATTCGCACTCACGAAATTTATTATTGCTCCGCTCAAGCTCGGTGTTTATATCTGCTACTCAAATCAAAATATATCGTCCAAGACTAATGTAAATTTTGAGATAACATATGTATTTCTTGAAAAAGAAATATTAATAAAATTTGTATATAATGATGTTTAGTTCTTTATTTTTGACGTTTCAAGCGTTTTATTTGAGCATAATTCACTTCACCAATATCACTTTGCATGGAAAACACACGATAGAAATTAACCGATAGGAAATAGATGGTTTTATATAATTACAGAACACCTACCTCCAAAAAGGGGGTCCAGTATAAATCCAGCCTTTACCTATAACGGAATAAAGAAATATTAACAGTATGCACACAGTATATTAGGTTACTAATAAATATTTCTAGTATTATAAATTTTCTTATTTACAAAATTATTTGCAATTTACAACGCTCACACAAAACGTTTCTGTGTAATAGAAAGATGAAAATCATAACATGAGACTGGAATAGTACGCATTATAAAGTAGGTAGTGGTAACTGTTTTCTCCATTATAACCTATAACATTTCTACCGATACAATATAATCAATACTTTAACCATAATCGAAACCATAGTTAAACGTACATTTCCATATAAATCGTAGGCAAGGTAATACTCCCGCGTCAGACGGCCTCTCACATATTCAGTGACCGTGGAAGGGTCAGCATCTGCATTTTATTTGGCACGCCACTTCTAGTTCCGTCCTGAGATCAGTGATAAC